>QNQO01009053.1:0-244745 GCA_003290165.1 Berberis thunbergii
AAAACTATTTAAAAAAAACAATAACATGAAAATTCGACAATTTTCAACTAATTTAAACTCTCAATTAAGACTGATTCTCAATGTCATTAAAGCACAAAACTTGTAGTACTCTGAGTTATCTATTAAACACAACTTGAATCCCTTGAAAATGTTTTGAAATGAACAGGTTATGATCATTTTATTAAAATCGCTCAAATTTGTCTCACAATAAAAATGAGATAGTGTTCCTAACTTTCGGCCAACTTATACGTTTGATCTAGACCGATTCTCAAGTATATCAAAACACGAAAATTGTATTACTTTGAGTTACCTAATAAACACAATTTGAATCACTTGAATATTTTTGAAATTGGCAAGTTATGGTCATTTTACTAAAGCCGCACAAATTTATCTCGCAATGAAATGGGATAGTGTCTTTGACTTTCGGCCAACTTATATGTTCGATCAAGACCGATTCTCAACCTCATCAAAACACAAATATTGTATTACTATGAGTTGCCTAATAAGACAGCACATTTAAATCAGCTAGAAGGATAAGTGTTTTGAATGGGATCCCATCGTTATCGGTCCATTTTATAAAGCCAGTGCAAAAGATCTATCTCGCATAAAAATTAAAATAGGTGTCCCTGATCTTTTGGCCAACTTATGATGGCCTACGATTGATACCGATTCTCAATCTCATCAAAGCAAAAAATTGTAATTAGGCTATGAAATTATCTAAACAGACATAATATTGAATCACCTTGAAAATGTGTTTGAAATGACAAGTTTATGATCATTTTAATAAAATCGCACAATCTGTCCCAAAAAAGTTTGTTTTCACCCATCTCGCCTAGACCTCTGCGAGATTCTTGAAAAAACCTCGCCTACCCTTGCGAGATTTTGCAATAACCTGGACTTCTGCGACTCGCATTGTTCATTGTGAGATTTTTGCAAATTCTCGCATTGTTTTGTGTGAATAATACATTTTTCTGCGCAAAAATTCTCGCATTGATTATTTTTTTGGTGAGCTAGTGAGTAGTGACTAAATAAATAAGGAATTCTCTAAGGAAACTGAAATTTCGAATGTTATATACAAAACATTAATTTCGTGAAGGCAATCGAACCAAATTGATCCAATCAGAATGGGGGAGAGAGTAAAGAAACAAGAAAAGTGGGGAGAGCAATCGAACGAATGGAATGTTGGGGAAGAAGAATCGAGTGCTTGCGATTTGCGATTTGCGTTTTGTGTTTGAATGCGAAAGAGAAGATGCGTTGCCTTTGCATTTTAAATGGGGGAGAAAAATGTTGATTTGTTTGTTTACATTGGTGGTGTGAAAAATAGTGGTGGTAATGAGAATAAAGCAAGTGGTGTGAGAGAGAAAAAATTGAATTGAATGGTATGAGACAACACTTTTGATGATGTAGAGTATTGTTGCCTTTCAAGAAGTTGTTTAACTATCAACTCCTCATCCAAATAAACATTCTTGAATCAATGAAATTCAACAATTTACAAATTTATTATCTAATATGAAACTAAGTGTCTTTTTTTTTTCTTTCTTTCTAGAAGACGATTCAATTTCGACGTAATTCCAAAATTCTTTGTTTTTTAGGAGGTCCAGAATGATGAAAGAAACTCACTCATCTCATCCAAGTGAAATCTACCACTATATAATGCATGCTCCTCTTAGTAATAGTACCATCAGTGGCTTTCCAAAAAAAAAAAAAACAAAATAGTATCATGTAATTTCGTCCTGATTTTTAAAAATGTCAAAATACCCTCACAATTCGATTCTATTTACAAAAAAAATCAATAAGTTGGTTGAATAGGTGACATGAATAATTTTATAATTTTAAATAAAAAAGAATTACACATATGTATCATTTTACCCTCTCAAATTCAGATTATTTACTATGAAAACAGCCCCTCCCAAACATTATTAATTATACTTAATTTTAATGTAATTTTATTCAAAGCCATTAAGTGTTTGTAAATTATACATACGCCCTTAAAATTAAAATAATTATGTAGAATTTTTAATAATAATTTACTTATTATTGCAATATTATAATAAAATAAAATAATTGAATATTCATGCACATAAAGCGCGTCGACACCCTAATAGAACATAAAACCATAAACTCCGCGAGCAACATTAGCTTTATTTGAATTATGAACCCAAATGAAAGTACTAACTAGTCACTGCAAATATAAGCTACTCTATAGATTCAGCTCCTTTATTTTATATGTTTCTCCAAACAAAAATTACCAATAACCCATCAGCTGAACTTCCTTGACGCTTTCCCTCTCTTTCTGACTCCTTATGCTCCACTCTCCAATGAAAAACTATAGTTAATAATAAGAACATCTTCAATGAATTCCCTAAAATAGTAAAAAAGCTATCTTATGGGACTCATGTGATAAAATGCATGCTCCAATGGAGTTCCTAAAACATTTTGTATTTTAACTTCACTTTCAACTTTTTCCTAAACTTATGGCCAACCATATCATCCCCTAAATATGAAATAACATTAAAATATTTCAATTATTTAATATTTTAAATTAAAAATAAAACAAAATGAACAGGGGATGAAAAAGTGAATGATATATTTAAATAACGATGAAAAAGTTAAAATATAGAATGTGGTTTGAGTGACGAATAAATTTGGAGATCTCTAAATTTAGCTTTTAGTTAAAATGGAGATGATTGATCTCTCATTTTACTTTTACCATTAAAGATGCTCTGACGTATAATGAAAAATAGGCAATATTGTATTGTACCTACTAAATAACATTTTTTTTTTTAAAGTCAAATGTATAAAAGAAAGAATAATGAATCTTGGTGTCACATAAGCGACTTCATATGTTAATTTGTTGCAACAAAGTGGAATGTCAGGTTCACATAGCAAGTGCACTGAGACAAAATATGTGCACCACACCCACCATCTGGAGTTGATTATGGAGATTAATTGGACCCACAGCACGAAACATGATGGAGGTGATTAAGACCATTCCAGCTAGCCTAAACTTTTTATCTTCTTTAGAATATGTTTTTCATTCGATTTGGTTTTAGACTTTAAGACTCACCGACTGACGAAGTCAAAAAAAGGCCCTCTCCTTTCTTTTTCTTTTTTTGTGTGTGTGTTGTTTTACAGTAATCTTTATTTTTGGGGAGTGCCTGGATGGTGGCGGTGACCATCCTGTCGTGCCAACCTGAGACCATTCCCATGGTCCCATTCTATGAGTTCATGGATCCACCTGATCTAACTAACGTTCAATATGTATATCTTGTGCTATGCTATGTCACCATTCCCTTTCATTTCAAGCAACGAAAATTATGTCTTAAATTTTGAGCTATGAGCACAATGCCAATGGGCGCGGTTCCTAAATTTGTTCGAATTGAAATACAAACACGCAAACATGACTTGTCAATAATTGGCTTGATCTTACCTAGCTGCTAGCATTAGATGCCACTTATCATTGAGAAAAATCCCAAGGAGCAAAATTTACCCATTTGATTTGATCCTACACGACACAACATAATGGTTGAAGCAGGATAAATCAGTGAAGTAATGCTGAATGAGGGGAAATCTCAACTATTTATGCATTTCACTTTTGCATATAATTTGAGTTCAAATCAAATTTGTTCCATCCAAATCAATGAAACACTCTTCCAAGTTGTACTAAATTAGTAACACATAACTATGCATTGTGTATCAACGGCACCACTTGAATCCTTTTGTATATGGTGTAGCAACTTTGCCAACAAAATCCAACAGGAAGCCGAGTGTCTTTTTAATCATACAATCTGATGGACGACTTTGTGCCCTAAACGCCCAATCCAGCCTGTTTCAAGTGTGCTTTCTCACAGAGATATTAGAGTTTTTAATTCAAATACTATTCTTTTGAAACTGGCATAATTATCGTATTACAATAGATTTGATATTTAACAAGGAAGCTCTATCAATAACTACCTCACTTGTGTGGGTGTCATAATTGACTCTTACACGCAGATTGTTTAGATGTTGACATATGTAACAACATTTCGAATGTACAAGGACATCATTCTTCAGCGCATTAACACCATCCACTATCGACCTAAATGCTGAAACTCAAATGTAAAAGCCCAGTCCAATTGTCGTTAAGCCCAATGGCCACAGTGATGTCCAGTCCTATGGCATTGATAACCAAAGCTGCCCCCCTTTGGCACTTCTGATGCTGTTGAACAACAATTAAGAACTTGCTAAGAATATTTCAAGTGTAACTCCAGACAGTTTTCTTTCAAACTTACAAGGTTTCACTGGAAGTGATTTAGCGAGGTGGTTCCCAAAATTTGCAGTCGATGCTCTGAGTACTACTTGTGTGAATGTAGATGTAACTTACAGGATGGTCATTACAACTAGGGCTGAAAACCGAACCGATTGGTTCGGTTTTTCACCTAAACCATGAACCGAACCGACCTAGGTCGGTTTTAAAATTTTCAAACCGAAACCGACCGACCATTAACAAAACCGATCCGAAACCGAACCGATTATAATTTATGCAAACCGTAACCGAACCGAACCGACTAAAATCGAACCAAAACCGAAATAAAACCGAACCGACCTAGGTCGGTTTTAAAATTTTCAAACCGAAACCGACCGACCATTAACAAACCGATCCGAAACCGAACCGATTATAATTTATGCAAACCGTAACCGAACCGAACCGACTAAAATCGAACCAAAACCGAAATAAAACCGAACCGACCGACTATTTTAAACATATTATATTATTTATATATAAATATATATTATTTATTATATATATTCGATCGGTTCGGTTTGGTCGGTTAAAATCACATAGAAACCGAAAACCGAACCGACCACTTCGGTTTTGAATTTTTTAAAACCGAAACCGATCCGAACCGAATTTAAACCGAACCGATTGGTTCGGTTTGATCGGTTCGGTCGGTTTAGTCGGTTTGATCGGTTTTTTGTTCAGCCCCTAATTACAACTCTGCCCGCGGTGAAGATAGCTCTTCCCCAACCCGTAACTCGGATACACTCCTGCACGCTCAAATCACCCCTTAAAAATAAAAAAATTAATTAAATATAATTAAATTAAATTTCATCTTAGGCACTAGGCAACCTTTATCTTCGTATTCAGTGTTCACTTCATCAATTATGGTTCAGCCCAATGTTCTAAAAATTGGTCTAGGCGGACGGCTAGGCGATTGGGAGCTGCCCATGCGAATTTAAAAATAAATAAATAAATAAATTATTTCCAATTTGAAGAAAACAATAAAAAATTAATATTTTTTTATATACATTTGCATATGTATATTGCCATTGAATTGGAATAATTTATATGCTATTATGCTCAATTTTATAAATTATAATAAAGAAATTTTAAAAATAAAACCGCCTATGCCTCCGCTTAGTTCTCTGAGTGTTAATCCCCTACTTGTCGCCCGCCTAGCGACTTTAGAACACTGATTCAACCCATAAGAATATAAAGATTACAGTCGCAAGTGACAATCACTCTTGGCTCATGAGTAGCCGGCATGGTCACTGAACACACTAGCTAAATTAGAATTATTTAGTGGCTGCCCAGGATTATCTAGGCTTAGTAATTAGGGCATGAAAATGCATTTTATACAGAGTTAATTATTTTACTTGTTAGGATTATTTTGATAATTCATTGAATTACTTGACAAGTGTAGTCTTTTGGAAAATTTTGTGTGTTTAGTGAATTTTTCAGGTAAAAGGCCTTCAAAGATATGATTAAGGTGATCCAACTTCTGGACCAACCCATGAGAGCCTGAAGCAAAGCTTACGTGTGCATCCAACCAAAAATGAAAAAGAGGAAAAGAAGTTGTTTTCTTTTCTAATTAGAATTTCATAACTTCCAGAGCAGTCTAATTAGGAACATTTCACTACAAGAAATCTATCATTTACCAATAAAATTATTGCTACGAAAATTGATTTCCTTGTTAATATTGTAACATTGTTAATGAATAAAAAATTCCTTGAAAAAGCCATAAACTTGTTACTGTTTTCCAACAAAATATATTTTGTAGGAAAGATTCCTTGTTAAATAGGTGGTGGGAAAAATTATCTCCAAACCCAATTTCTCGCCAAATTGATTTAACAACGAAGTTATTTTTATGGCTACAAAATACTTGCTCCTTGGTAATTATGACATCATCTGGAATGAAATATTTTGTTGCTAAAGAAGATTAATTTTAACAACAAATCACTTTCCTTATTAACGAATATTAAATCTTATTCATCTCTCTTTAGTAAGAAAACAAGTTTTCCTAGAAAATAATCACATTATTAGTAATGATTTGGTTCGTTGATAATGATTGATACTTTTTTTCCATTAGGTTTTTCTTGTTAAAGCCCGTTTATTAATTTATAACAACAAAGTAATATTTCGTTGAGAATTGTCACACTCTTGGCAACGTTTTTTATTTTGTTGGAAACAATATCTTTTTTAATGAAATTTTTGTAGCTTCATAATAAGATTTTGTTGGTAATTATAACATTGTTCGTAACAAATTGTTTTCTAGGTAAAAGCTGAAAATTATTTTTATGAAAATTTGTTTCTCATTAAAACTCACTAACTATTTTATAGCGACAAGTCATTATTTTGTTGGAAATTGGTATACTCTCTACAAAAAATGTTTTATTTACTTACAAATTTTATTTTCCTTGTTAATATGTTACTATTTCTAACAAAAATAAATTTTATTGAAAAAACCATAGAGTTGTCACTTTTTGTAACAAAATCTATTTTGTTGGCAACTTTTCTTTGTAAAGAAGTGGGGAAAAATATTCATTCCAAAACCAATTTCCCACCAACATTATTTAGCAACAAAATATTTCCATTTCAACGAAATTTTAGTTTGTTAGTTATAATGACGTCATTTACAATAAATTATTTCATTGCTAATAAATATTAATACTATTGACAAACATTTTCTTAGTAAATGCACTATAACACTTGTTCGTGTCTCTTCAACAATGAAACTAAATTTTTTCTAGTTAATTACCACGTTTATTGCAACGATTTATTTGGTTACTTATAATGAAATTTTTTTCATGAAATTTATTTATATTTAAAGCTCCTAGATTCTTTATAGATGAAAAATATCAATTCGTTTAAATTTTTTATTAGTAGCATTGATTTTATTTCATTTGAAAAATCAAATAAATTTTTTTAACAATACAACATTATTTTACTGTTAATTATAATATTAATGGTAACAATTTAATTTTATTTCATTGGGGATATAACCAATTTCAATAACATATAGCATTGAAATGCTATTACTATTTTGTTGCTAATTATAATTAATGGTGTTATTGTGAATTTTTTTCATTGCTAAAGTGATAGATATTTGACATAAATCTTATAATCATGAAAATATTTAGTTCTAATTTATAGTGACAAAATATTATATATTGGTCTCTATTATATACGTAAAAATGATTTTTTTATTGCAAAAAATGAGTAATTTGATTTAATAAGCTATAAAGCTGCTTCACACAACACAATTATTCAAATAGCTCAATTGGTAGATATTGCAACAGATTTTACTATAGGTCAGGAGTTTGATTCCCGTTGAGCCTAAAATAAATATATTATATATGGAATTCCATATTAGGGTCTTATCATCAAGAGTGGTGTCCTTAGAGTTTGAGACCTAGATTAGCTCGTTTAAGAGCCGACAATGATCGTTTTAATATATAATGTTTTATTAAAAATAATTTCCTTGGTAATTGTTAACAGTACCTATGACAACTTTCATTGATATACATTCATTTTACAAACGAAAAAGTTTTTTGATAAAGGTAATTACATTTTCCCAAGACAATTTTCCTTGAAGATTCTAAGTTTTTTCGAGAAAAAAATTCATAGGTAAACAAAAGTTTTCTTGCAACAAAACAATTTGTTGGTAAAACTATTTGATTTTTACCAACGAATTTCCTTGGTAGTTGTCAGTATTACCAACATCGTGTTTCCTTGGGTTATCAATAGTTTTACGAACAAAACTGTAATTCCTTGGTAAAAACCTTTAGCTATGGGGATGCCTCCACGAACCTAATAACGAATTTTTTCCTTGTTAAAAGTTTTTTCCAACAAAATTTTGATTTTTGTCAAGGAATTTTTTTCTTGAAAACTGCCTTAATTGTTGTAGTGTTTTTGCTACAGGAATCCAATTCGGATTTTGGTTGCGAACTAAATCAAAGGAAAATAAATTGTCTTCATTTCCATTTAGGATTCCAGGAATTCTGGAGCAGATCTTAGTAAGATCGGATAACTTTTGCTACACAAATCCAATTTAGGTGGTTCTTGTTACTAATTAAAGCTAAGAGACATTGTTTCAACTCTTATATTGACCACTTTACCCCATGAAATCGATTGTAAGGATAAAAATGTGAGACAATCAGGATAGAAAAATCAGTCTTTTCTGGAAAAGAGTTTGTTTCAAAAAATACTTAAGAGAGTTGTATCCTTGAGGAAGTAGGAGAGCCATATCCTTAAAGAGGGTTGAAACCTGGAGAAAAAGGGAATGAGGAGAATACACACAATTTTTCGTTAGAGTTTTAGAGATGTATTGTCGGCTAGATTAAGTTTCAAGCAAGGCGAAAAGATGAACTCTTAGATGTAGCTGATTTGATTGGTATTTGATTCAATTTTTATGTTTTTATGATGAATAATGATATTTGAAAATTTTTCCCTTTATATAGAAGTTATGTTTTCGTGTGACAGCCAATTATGTTTTCTTCTTCTATAGATTATTTTAACCCGGTGATTGTTTTCTTCTTTCCGTATAGGTCTAGTCATGTTCTTCTTATGGATGGAATATTAGGTTTCAGTTGATTCCGGTAGATTGATTATATGTGATGGTCTTTTAGTGCGTTATGGTCTCCAAATATATTGTCCATTTAAGATATCATATATGACAAGTTTTTGTGCTTTCTAGAAAAAGAAAATTTTCATTTCTATTTACATTAGAATATAGCAATGGGGCTTTAAAGATTATTTTTCGGTTATGTTTGTTTTGGATGTAAAACACATAATTGAGTTATCATAACTATTCAATACAAGTTGAAGCAGTGAAATATCAGAGGGATTCTTGGACCTTTTGTGATTTTTTATTCACCTAAATTCAATTGCTTTTTTTTTCAAGATTTTCTTAGTTTTATTTCCTTGTTTTGTTGATATGACTTTGAACCTATTTTGTAGATCGCTTTCCTCATGAGATCGACACCCCATTCTCTATTGCATTGACCGCGTGTATCTTTTGGGAACATGACTCCGAAGGTCAACATATTCAACATTGGCAAGTAACCATGTGATGATGATGAGTGCTATCACACTTACATGATAGGCACACTGATATCAGATGAGGCTCTCTTGAGCTAAAATTTTGAATCTTTAGAGTACCTCTTTTGCATTTTCGATTTTAAGAGTTCATTTTATCCTAACAATTTTTTGACGTTTCTGTTGTTTCAGGGTCATAGGGTATGGGAGGATGACTATGGAAACTATGCTTTGAGGAGTTGCCAAGAGAAAGAGAGACCACAACATCCACCATGGAGTCCTCAAAAGTCGACCTAGCTCCACTGCCTGAGGGACTCAAACATGCATTCCTGGGACTAGGTGATACCTTTCATGTTATTATATATTTTGTGCTTAGTGACTCACAAGAACAAAAATTGATTACAATATTAAGTGAGCACAAATATACACTAGGTTGGACTATAGCTGACATCAAATGTATTAGCCCCTTAATATATTCCTATACGATTTACTTAGAAGAAGGAACTAACCCCCGTAGAGATCCCCAAAGATAACTTAACCCCACTATGAAAGAGGTGGTGAAAAAGGAAGTCATAAAACTGCTAGTTGTGTGTATCATTAAACCCCATTTCTTATAGCAAGTGGGTTAATCCAACTCAGGTAGTGCCTAAGAAATCTGGAGTAGCAGTGGTGACTAATGAAGATGGAGTGTCTGTTCATACCAAGGTAGTGACAAGGTGGTGCATGTGCATTAATTATAGAAAACTTAATTCTCTCACCCACAAGGATCACTTCCTGCTTCCATTCATAGACCAAATCTTAGGGCGTGTAGCCAACCATCCTTTCTATTGGTTTCTAGATGGGTATTCGGGATATTATCAGATTGAGATTGCGTTAGAAGGTCAGGATAAGACTACATTCACATGTCCTTTTGGTACTTATGCTTTTCAGCATATGCCATTTGGTTTGTGTAATGTACCGACTACTTTCAGAGATGCATGATGAGTGTTTTTGGTGACATGGTTGAAAAATATATGAAAGTGTTCATGAATGATTTGCCTATTTTTTGTGATTCATGTTTACTTCATTTTCAAGATGTTTTGCTTAGATGTGAAGAAAATGGTTTGGTGCTTAACTAGGAAAAATGTCATTTCATGGTTCCCTCTGGAATAGTTTTGGGGCACATAGTTTTAGATAAAAGGATTGAGGTTGATAAGGCAAAAATTGAATTGATCTCTAAATTGCCCACACCCAAAACTGTTAAGGATGTGAGGTCTTTTCTGGGGCATGTTGGCTTCTATAGTAGGTTCATATAAAATTTATTTTTGCCATATCTAGACAATTGTGTAACCTCTTAATCAAAGAAGTCGTGTTCCACTGGACACATGAGTGTGAGGATGTTTTCCAAACACTCATTGTTAGGCTCACTTCTGCCCCCATTATTGCAATCACTGGATTGGAATTTGTCATTTGAGATAATGTGTGACACAAATAATTATGTTGTGGGGGTAGTCCTGGGGAAACAAAGGGAAGGGAAGGGAAGTTCTTTGTTGTTTACTACGTTAGTAGAACTCTTAATGATACTCAAATGAATTATTCTACTATTGAAAAAAGAATTGCTAGCCGTAGTTTTTGCTTTAGACTAGTTTTGTGCTTATTTGATTGATACACTTATCACTATTTTTACTGACCATGTAGTTTTTAAGTACTTTCTTACAAAGAATGGTGCTAAGGCAAGACTGATTATGTAGATTTTACTTTTGCTGAAATTTGATTTGACCATAAAATATAAGAAGGGGTGGAGAATGTCGTGACGAATCACTTGTCTCGCCTGGAATTTAATGATTCTACTGATGGTCCACCCATTCGTGATTACTTATCTGATGAACACTTGTTGGTCGTGACTCAAGTACCATGGTATGCACATATTGTTAATTACTTGATTTCCGGCGAACTTCCATCCTCATGGTGTGTTCAAGATAAGCGCAAATTTCTGGTCGATGTGCGAAATTTCTATTGGGATGATTTTTATCTGTATAAGTATTGCCCCGACCAAATTATGAATCCCTGATGGTTAGGTTGAAAGTGTCTTCTATTTTTTTGTCATAGTTCAACTTGTAGCGCCCATTTTTCTATGAAAAAGACCGCTGCCAAGATTTTACATCTGGATTATATTGGGCTCCATTATTTTAGGATACTAACAACTTTTGTCATTCTTGTGATAGATGCCAGAAATTAGGTGCACTGTTCTGAAGACACATGATGTCCCTCAACTCATCTTTGTTATTGAGATATTTGATTGTTGGGGGATTGATTTTATGAAACATTTTCTACCCTTATTTGGGTATTTGTATATCTTGCTTGCAATGGACTACGTGTCTAAATGGTTGGAGGTTGTGGCGTGGCGGAACAATGACAATAACACTGTTGTCAAGTTTCTCAAAGAAAATATTTTATCCAGATTCGATACACCACAAGCTATTGATAGTGATTAGGGAACTCACTTTTGTAATCACTTTTTTGAGACTTTGATGCACAAGTATGGAGTACATCACAAAGTCGGCAATGCCTACCATTCACAAACAAGTTGAGCTGGTCAACCGAGAAGTAAAACAAATCTTGGAGAAAATGGTGAATCCTGATCGGAAGGATTGATCTTTGAGCCTTCCCGATGCTCTTTGGGCTTATCGTACCGCTTAGAAGACAAATTTTGAAATGTCTCCTTATTGGCTTGTCTATGGAAAAGCCTGCCATTTACATGTTGAGTTAAACATCGCGCTTATTGGGATATAAAAAAATACACTAACTTTGATCTTAATGATGTGGGTATTCAGTGAAAGCTTCAGTTTGCTGAGATTGAGGAGTTGCAGAATGATGCCTATGACAATTCACGAATCTACAAGGCAAATATGAAGTTGGCTCGTGATAAGCAAATTCTAAGGAAACATTTTGAGCCCAATCAACGATTTCATCTCTATGACTCACGACTTCATCTTTATCTAGGCAAGTTAAGATCGAGGTGGACGGGATTGTTCATGGTTAAGTAAGTTTTTCCAAATGGTTTGGTAGAGATTGAAGATCCGAAAGATGGGAGAATATTCAGAGTGAATGGGAAAAGTTTGAAGCACTATGTAAAGAAAGTAGAGGTGCCAGAGGAAATTTCTCTGGCTGCCCCTATCTACTTGGATTGATGTTCTCCACTTCTATCTGTATATTTTTTTAAGTGTAGGTTATTGCTTTCTAGTTTAGGTTTATTGTTTCGTTGTTTGCTTTTATGTTTTTCTTTGAATGTTTTCAGGTTATTTTAGGTTTAGCTACTAGAGTTGCTCAAAGCCAATGACCCTTCTATGTTTCTATCTCCTGTCGGTATGATTTTCTTATCTTTTGGTGACTGTGAGGACACTGTTAGATTTAGGTTGGGGTGATAGCATATTCATGTTTGCTGCTATTTATTGTTTTGTGTGAAATTATCATAGCATGTTTGTTTGGTTTTGTCTGTGAATTGTTGATGCATGATTACAACACTATTTTTGTCAAGGTCCAATGATACTATCTTGATTGATTTCTGGAAACTCACTTTTGTGCACTAGCTAATCTTTGTGGACCGATTTGGAGAGTTGATGCATATGATTTTTTATTTTGACTATGTTTAAAACACATTTTTCTTGATTAAGTGAAGAGATTGTGATAATTGGCATTGCGAACTTTTATTGCTCATTGGAATATGTTTCGTCACCATTTGAGATGTTCTATTTGTTTATCTTGCATGTGGATAAATGATTTGGTTAATCTCAAAAGCCTTCTAATTCATCATTGATATTTGTGCTAAATTTTGATCAGACAACATTTTGAGAATCTGCCTTATTCTATCAGTTTATTTTCATTGTAGTTAGTCTGTGTAAGATAAAAAAAAAATAAAAAAAAAATAAATAAAAATAAAAAAACTCAAAGTTTTTGTTTTTGTTTTCATCTTTGATTCAAAAGAAGGGAAATTCAACCGCGTAATGAAGAAACGCCATCTCAGTCATATTCATAAGGGAAAAACTTCAACATCAAGGTTTTATTGATTAACCAATAAAATTTCAAGGCATAATTATGATAAACTTAATTAAGTGTTTTGAATTGTGTGACTAGCTTATCCTGTGATAAATTCTTGTTTCATTGCTTGTGCTAAATTATTCCAGCTTTTCTCTACGAGTTTTACATTGATTTCCAATTCCATGAGTAAATACCTTGCCTATTCCAATTGATAGACACTTTACCTGTGAGGACAATGGAGTTGAGGCTTTTTCATAGTTGAATCAGAGGTTATATACATTACTGGTTTGTGGTAAGAAAGGTTGTGACGCACACACTCATTGTTTTTCAGAAATCATGATTTGAAGACTTCGTTAGCGTCTATGATATTTGGCCAACGTTTGTTTAGGTGCTAGACAATTTTGCAACTTCTTGGATTCTGACCCACATGCTACGCACATTCATGCTATTTATCATGAAAATGCACTTTATACAAAATTAATTATTTCACTTGTTAATATTAGTTTGATAATTCAGTGAAATACTTGATAAGTGTAGTATTTTGGAAAATTTTGTGTTTCAGGTAAAAGACCCTCAAAGATATGATCAAGGTGATCCACAACCTTTGGACCAGCTCAAGACAACCTGAAGCAAACCCATATGTGCATCCAGTCCAAAACGAAGAAGGAAAGAAGTTTCTTTCTTTTCTAATTAGAATTCCAGAACTTTCAGAACAATCTAATTGGGAACAACTTTTGCTACACAAATCCAAATTCAGATTCTGGTTGCTAATTAAATCAAAGGAAAAGAAATTTTCCTCCTTTCTATTTAGGATTCTAGAAATTGTAAAGTATGTCTCGAAAAATTGAGGATAACTTTTGCTACACAAATCCAATTAAGGTGATTCTTGTTGCTAATTAAAGTTAAGATAAGGGCCTTCAATTCTTATGTTGACCACTTTACCCCATTAAGTCGTTTGTAAGGATAAAAATGTGAGCCAATTAGGATAGAAAAATCAGTTTTTTTTGGAAAAGAGTTGTTTCAGAAAGCACTTAGGAGCGTTGTATCCTTGAGGAAGTACGAGATCCGTATGCTTAAAGAGGGTTGGAACCTGGAGAAAAAGGTAAGGAGGATAATACACACAATTTTCGTTAGAGTTTTAGAGATGTATGGTCGACTAGGCTAAGTTTCAAGCAAGGCGAAGATGTGAACTCCTAGATGTAGCTGATTTGATTGGTATTCGATTCAGTTTTTATGTTTTCACGATGAATAATGGTATTTGAAAAAAATTCATTATTTAATATATATGTTTTGTTTTCATGTGACAGTCGATTATGTTTTCTTCTTGCATAGATTTTTTTAATTTGGTGATCGTTTTCTTCTTCATAGAAGTATGGTCATGTTCTCCATGTAAGTCTAGTCATGCTCTTCTTATGTGTGGAATAGTAGAGTTCAATTGATTTCGGTAGATTGGTTATATGTGAATGTCTTTTACTGGGTTATGTCTCCGAATATATTGTCGATTTAAAATATCATATATGACAAGTCTTTTTACTTTCTAGAAAAATGGAACTTCATATCTATTTACATTATAATATAGTGGCACGTTAAAGATTATTTTTCGGTTATGTTGTTTGGGATGTAAAACACATAATTGAGTTATCATAATTAATCAATACAAGTTGAAGCAGTGAAATCTCTGAGGGATTATTGAACCCTTTTGATTTTTTGTTCTTGATTTTCATTCACCTAAATTCAGTTGCTTCTTTTTCTCAAGATTTTCTTTGTTTTAGTTCCTTGTTTTGTTGATATTACTTTGAACCTACTTTGTAGATCACTTTCCTCGTGGAATTGATACCTCATTCTCTACTACATTGACCGTGTGTATTATTTAAGCGTAATCACTTAACAAGAGTCCTAACATCAACGAAGGGAGATTTTACACAATATTTCAATGAATGTTTAGCGGATTCAAAGGGTTCCTTCCAATACATGAAGAAGAAAAACTCAAATAGGCAAAGTTGGTATTGGTTTCAAACCACTATTTTGGTTACATCACTCTTTTGATGGTAACCATGAGAAATCCCATCCATCAATAGACCATATGGAGCCACACCCACAAATGGCATATGCCTAAACTTAAGCAAATGTGTTCAGATATTTAGTTTTTGTTAGTTGGGGTGCTGAGGAGTAGTAGGGACATTATGTTTTTGCACAAGAGAACAAAAGAGGGGACTGTGACAATTCACCTTTCAAAGGAGGGGAAGGCACGTGATGATGAGAGTCTCCACTTTCATCATTTGAAACTGTGGACGTAATTATAAAGGCTTTGCAGAGACAGAGCGTGAAAGGTGAGAGACCCCATCAGACAGGAAGCATTTATTTTAAGAGCTTTGCTACAGAGCGAGGGAGGGAGAGGGATGGGTGGTAGCCACCCATCCGCCTCCAGATAAGCGCATCAAATTTTATATGTGCGATGATGCTTATCTCGAGGCGAATGGGTGGCTTCCACCCATCCCTCGCTCTCTCCCTCGTTCCCTCCCTCGACCCCTAAAATTTTCCTTATTTTAATTGCACCATCGACTTGTACCCTTACCAATTTCATTCATTCATTCATTACTCACATGCACCTCTTTGTTCCCATATCACCATGGATTGTGATTTCGTTTTTTTCAGTTAATTTCGGTTTCTTTATTTTAAGAAATATATTTTTGTGTAAAAAAAATTTAAAACTTTTGAAAATAAATGAAATATATAATGAATTTTGAATGCATATTAAATATATAAAAAGTAATATGCAAATAAATAATACATTAAACATATTATATGAAACCAAAATACCAATAATTAGAAAATTAAAGAATAATTTAAAATATCTTTTTGAACCAATATCCATGAAAAGTAGGTGCCTAGAGTCTTATGAGCTTTATAAGCAGGCTAAGAAGTTGAGTAGTAGAGCAGTAGGGAAAGCTAAGAAGAGAGCGTATGATGCTCTTTATAATAGGTTAGGTACGAAGAAAGTGGAGAATGATATTTTCAAGATAGCGAAGGTTAGAGAACGAAAAACTAGGGACTTGAGTCATGTTAAGTGTGTTAAGCATGAGGATGGAAAAGTCTTAATGCATGATAAAACTATTTTAGATAGATGGAATGATTACTTTTGGAACCTACTCAATGGAACACATCTAGGGGAGTTAAACTTGGAGGGGTATGCTTCACAGGAAGGGAGAGATCACGTGTTCCATCGCAGAGTTAGTGCCACAGAAGTGAGAGAAGCTTTAAAAAGAATGAAGACAGGGAAGGCCGTTGGACTGGATGATATACCAATTGAAGCATTGAAATGTCTGGGAGAAGTTGGGATTCAACGGCTAACTAAGCTCTTTAATAGGATTTTGGAAACTAGAAAAATGCCAGATTCATAGAGGCATAGCATTGTGGTACCAATTTATAAGAACAAAGGGGATATCTAGAATTGCTCGAACTATAAAGGGATAAAACTTATGAGTCATACGATGAAA
Source organism: Berberis thunbergii (assembly GCA_003290165.1). Classification (NCBI taxonomy): domain Eukaryota; kingdom Viridiplantae; phylum Streptophyta; class Magnoliopsida; order Ranunculales; family Berberidaceae; genus Berberis; species Berberis thunbergii. The sequence goes on from QNQO01009053.1 coordinate 16,813, forward strand.
CTTTGGGAGAGGGTTATAGAACAAAGATTTAGGAGTTTAACCACGATTTCGGATAATCAATTTGGATTTATGCCAGGTAGGTCTACTACGGAGGCCATCTTTCTGCTTAGGCAAACTGTAGAAAAATATTGAGAGGCACGTAAGAGTTTGCATATGGTTTTTATTGATATGGAGAAAACATATGATAGGGTCCCTAGGGAGTTAATTTGGTGGGTGCTTGAAAAGAAGAAAGTGTCTCAATGTTATGTCGATATCATTAAGGATATGTATGAAGGGGTTGTAACAAGTGTTCGCTCAGTAGGTGGGATGTCTAGTGAATTTTCAGTGACAATAGGACTACATCAAGGGTCGGCATTAAGTCCATCTCTTTGCTTTGATCATGGATGAGTTGACGAGACATCTGCAAGAAGATGTACCTTGGTGCATGTTATTTGCAGATGATATTGTCTTAATGGATGAGACTAGTGTAGGTTTAGGTCAGAAATTAGTTAAGTGGCAATAGGCTTTAGAGAGTAAAGGTTTTAGAATTAGTCGTTCGAAGACGGAGTATCTAGTGTGCAACTTTGGGTGTGAACCAAGAGGGAGAAGTAATGCAATTGAGATCGAAGGTGTCGAGGTCCCGGAGTGTGAGGCTTTTCAATATCTAGGGTCTATAATTCAAAAGAATGGAGCTATTGGAGCAGATGTAGACCACAGGATTAAAGCTGGTTGGTTGAAATGGTGAATGACGTCAGGAGTATTATGTGATAGAAGGATGCCTGCAAGGCTAAAAGGGAAATGCTATAAGACAATTGTTCGACCAGCCATGCTATACGGTTTAGAATGTTGGGCCACTACGGGACAACATACGCATAGGATGACAGTAGCAGAAATGAAAGAATTAGGAGATACTTAGATGTAGCGCCCATAGAGGAAAAAATTAGAGAAAGACGTTTAACTTGGTTTGGTCATGTGCAGAGGAGACCAAGCATAGTGCCAATTAGAAAATGTTTAGATTGGCAAGTTAATGGAGGGTGTAGACGGAGAGGACGATCGTTGAAAACTTGGATGAAGATGGTGAATGAAGATATCATTGAGCTTGAATTAGGTGAGGAACTGTGAAAAGATCGCATTGCTTGGAGGACCAAAATCCATGTAGCCGACCCCGAAAATCTCGGGAATGGACTTTGATGATGATGATGACTTTAAAATATCAATATATAAGTAAAAGAAGTGATAATTAGAAAATTGTTTCAAAAATCAATAAATAATTAAAATAAATGATAATTAAAAAACTCGATATTTACGAAAAAAAAACTTAAATTTTAGTAGATAGCTTTTGTACATTAACGAAAAAAAAAACAAAATCCAGAAAAATATAAAAAAATTTCACCGTAATTTCATAAAAATAAAATTTCCTATAATTTCACAAAATCACAATCCTTGCATATCACAATGTAGTACCCCTCCACGTGGCCTCTTTTCCTCCGATAACTGATGTTTGCAACTCCTAAAGTAAAAACCCAAAAGATGAGCAAATATCTGACACCCGTTAGGGAGAAAAGCTTTAAACCTCAGACAAGTTTATTGACCCACATGACACCTGCGAGGTGCACATCCATTGCAATGTATTCTGTGTTCCAAGTATCCTGTATAGAATGTACAAGTGGAAAACTAGAATAAGAGAATGGCGAGTTAGTTGTCAAAAAGACAAATGGAAACATTACAACAGTACACGAATCCTGGGAGTCTTGCTGAGAATTCCTAGTTTAGATACTACTTTACAGTTAGCATTGCACTTTACAGTTAGCATTGCACTTTACACGCTGTTAGCATAGTACTACCAATATGACATGCACTTTTGGACTAGAGACCACATCCAAAATGAAAAATGGCACTGAAGATAATGGAGCGAGGAAAACACTAGAATGGGCTATGAAAAAATTCCATTTCCAATAGCTATCCAAGAAAAATAACATAAATTACAAATCAAGATTACCACTGGGGTGGTAGGTGCCAATCATGCAACAGGGCCTGTCAAGAAAGCAAACGTTGTTCTGAACATTTCTCGAATCGCACCATCCACCATCACAGCAGCTATTTCAAGCATCTGATATGATCTATGAACCATTCATTGTTGCTTCTGCATGGCCATTGTTCACATCTTCTAGAACTTTCCCATTGATTTGTGGTCTTGGTCTCTGGAAAAAAAAAATAGGTCAGTAGGGATGTTGAATAAGGCAAACAAATTGCAGCAGTGACAGAATTATCACTGCAGCATACCCGATCCACAGTATCCACCGTATTTCCATTTATGAGCTTGACATGTTCTTCTCTGCCATCCTTATCTTTGATGGTTGAAGGTAGCAATTGGATTCCATTTGTTCGATCAGGGAGTTCTGAACAAGAAAACATGTCAGTAATCACGATTGTATAGAAACTCAGAAGTAGAAAAGAAAGATAGCTCAAAGGGTTTGGCCTAAAATACAGTGGAGAAACCAAATGCTAACCTGACAGTTTCTTATCAACAAAGAATACCACGAGATTTACTGTATACCTGGAAATGAAATGCATAAAAAACAAGGTTAACTTGGAAAGATGTAGAGTTCTGGTAAATTTTGCAATAGGAAAATATTCTCCTACCAAGCAACTACAACATCAACGGAGTAGTGTTTTCGAGATGCTACAATTAGGAAGCTCTGAACAACTGCAACCATCCATGCAAGCATCTTAACAGACCTGCACACATATTACAAACAATGCTTCAAGAATCACTTTGATTGTAGAGATAAACATTAGGAGAAAACTTAAATCCAACAAAATACTTTTAGCAGCAAGGGCTTGTCGCAGCGAAATCCATCTTCACACTAACTGATATAAATTCAATTGATTGCACATGAAATTTACATATCAATTCGTGCATGTCTTCAGTTGTTTAACTCATGATACCATTATCTCCAGGTGCATTAACAAGTTTCGCATATTGGTTGTATAACATCACATTGAGTATTGTCCCCACTCCCCTAAACTTCGAAAAGATACGCTTTCCTTTTACAAATGAAAGTGCAATCAAATAGAAAGTGAAGCTTCTTTTCATACATGATTTTTCAACAAACAAGTGAATCAACCAATTTGTGGAGCAATAATCTATTGGGATCTGCATTCTGGGGATTTTGGAAACCCAACGCACGTTAAAATCTTGCAAAGGGGACGAAAGACAGACAATGTAATAATTGCACAAAACAATATAGCACCTTTTATAAGTTAAAAAATGAACTACCTTCGTGTGCCGTATTTCTGATATGTGAGGACAAAGACTAAAGTAAAGATCATGTGAGATGAAAATATCAAATCACCACAACCATATATTACACCCCTGGGGACTGCAAATTAAAACAAAGCAACCAATGTCAAGAAACCTCTTTTTCCGAATAGTGGAAATAAACTTAGTTTCAGAGGATACGGTTGCTTACAATTAATCAAGAGTACTTCAAATACACTATCTGGACGAGGCAGCCTTGCAAGTTTTGAACCCTGCAAGTGAAAGTTAAAGCGACTTATTGCTAAGACCGAATATGCTTAAATAAGGATTTAACAGTAAGTTCAACTATCATGAATCACACAATATGAATACGCCATTGTCTACCTCACGGCAATGATAGTTTGGACCAGGAAGCTGAGTAGAATAAAATGTGATGATCCGAAGAAATTGAGAAGCCTGCATGAAAATGAACATTATCATTCTTTTGAAAATGTGTTCAGAAAGCAAATGGGAGAATCCATTTCAAAATTTTGATAACCTGCTAATTCAAGATGTCCTACTGCTGAAGTTACTTAAAAAAAGACATTGAATAGAATAACAAACGGGATTAACATTTAGGTTCTAATCTTTCAAGCTTTCCCTAATGAAAATTAACCTAGATAGGTACTTAATTGCTGGACATTGAATAGAATAACAAACGGGATTAACATTTAGGTTCTAATCTTTCAAGCTTTCCCTAATGAAAATTAACCTAGATAGGTACTTAATTGCTGGATTCAATTTCAGTCATTATCCATAAACAAAAACAGGTAGCAGTCGTAGACACTGTGATCACATAAGTTTTGGCTCTCAACTATAATAATGAGCCATGAGTAGAGTTGTAGCAAAGCAAATATCATTGGAGACTTCAAAAGATGTTCACTTTAAGATTAGTTAGCATCACCGAGTAGATCTCAGATAGGAACACGGTGGGCCAGCTTATGGTAAGACTAACGATACACATGTCACATTATGAAACATAGAAACTCATGCATCTTCGACACTCAAGAGTCACGTCAAATAATAAATTCAAGGCTATACAAACTACAGACAGGAACTTACAACTAGAAATGCTAGAACCCTGCGCCACAGTAGAACCGTGTAGAACTTTTTGCTTTGGAGAACAAAAGGATGGAAAGTCCACTATAAAACAAAAAAAAAACAGGTAAAATGTGTCAGAATCATTATATATCATCACGGCCAAGAAATGCGATTTCTCGAAATTTCACGAAATATTTCCTACTTTGAAGTTACCGAAATCTCATTTGAAATTTGAAATATGTCGAAATTTTTCTAAGAAAAGAAATAAATATTTTAATTTTCGTACATCTTAACATGCTATAATGTTATTTTAATATCAAAAGTTTTTTTATGTAAGTTATTCTTATGCAATATGTAGTTTATATGACACTGTCAGACTTTTTATGTAGTATTTCATAGTTTAAAATGCATAACTTATATTGTTAAATTCAAAATCTCAATCAAATTTTTTACGTTTTTTCTACACAAAGCGAAATATTTCTTAAAATCGAGAGACCGAAATTAACTTGAAAAATAAAATCACAATCCTTGATCACAGCACAACGGGTCGAGAACTACAGAAACTATGTATGAATGAGGAGGGAGAACACTACATAACAAAAGTTGAATTTTCATAGGCACTGCTAAACTGAGAATTTTCCAACTTCAGTGGTGAAATATAATATACAAACCAAGTTATTAAGCATAACAGGCCAAATACTATGAAAAAACGAGTGGTACCAAATTGTTCAATAATAGTTAAAGAAATATATGGCTCACACCAATTGAGAGAATTTTACCAAACAATCACAATCCAGTAATGTCTTTGCTGGGTGAGTCTCAATACAATGTATTTCTTTATTTCCCTATTCCCTTGTAACGTTATAATCCAAAGCCATGATTGAAATTCTCTACACAATGTATCTTCAGTGTCTATGGTATGATGCAACTCTAGACAACACTTAATTGTTTGGCACTGCCATAGTTATCTGCTCACCAAAATAACCAAACTTCATGCAATATTGAATCAATTGAACTCTCCAATTAGTTTTGGTGGCACTTTATTAGATGAATAAACAGAGAGATAAAGCCACCTCCAAAGAGATTAGAGGTTCCCCCATGTAGTTGCCCAGTTTAACCAAATTTTGTTAGCTGTATTCCTTTTTTTCTAATTGTTCTCTAATGGTTTAGTCATATAGAAAATTCGAGCAATCAATAATCTCATGTGCATGTCTGAATTTACAGTAAAGAATACAGCGAACCAAGTTTACCTTAAATTAGATTTGAACGGTCAATGTTATCTGCCACTGGAATTAAAATTTCAAAAACTATGACTGCATGGAGACCTTTTGTCGAACAAGATCATTACACTTAATCAAGATAGAATAAGAACAAATTCTTGAAATTAGAGTGTTGACCGCGTATTGCTGGGGAAACTTAATGAGATATAAAAATGAGAACCCATTAAGATAATAAGTCCCTCCTTGTACCTTGTGCTGGGTTGGTTATTTAGTGGCGGATCTGCCCCGAACCCCTCATTATTACTCTACCATTTCTCCTAATGGTTTTCATTTATAGTTCTTTCCATATTTAATTTTTGTAAAAATATTGAAATCATTAGTTTGCCACTCCATTTACATGGGCATATAATGAACAATCTGCAATAAAGCCTATTGGATTCTTGCAGTGAAAGTTTGAAAATATATCTAAATTTTGCCAAAGAAATGTATAACCGTGACGATGGTAGAATTTAGTATTCAATGAATCTACCCTATTGTACAAATAACAAATGAGTCTTTTAAGAAATCTATCTTACAAGTCAAAGAGGTGTTTCACTGTTCCATGAACACTGTCGACAGTGTTCATGTCCTATGTGGCATAAGTTATGTGTTTGGCAGAACTTAAGTGCAATGTGCACACCCCGATGCTTGCCCTGACTCTCCACACTTTTCTTTCTTTCTTCTCAGAAACCTCTCTTCCACACTTCTTTTCTCTTCTCACGAACCTACCTCTCTCAGTTTCTCTGTAGTCTCTCATTTACTTCCCTTTTCATCTTCTCTCAAACCCTTTCTCACTGACCCATCCTCTCCTTAGGTGTGATGCATTATTCATTCAACAAAAAAGAAGAAACACTCTCAAAATCTCAAAACCAACCAAACTCTATTCTTTTGTGCTCAACAACTCAAAAATACAAATTTGAAGAGACAAGTTGTTCACCTGATTCAGACCTTGAGTTTCTCTGTAAATTTGTGGTTTCATAAAACAGATAACTTCATGTTTGTGTTTATACACAAAAAGACCTCCATCTCTCCCTTCTGCTTCCTCACTCCCACCACCGACCACCCCCTCCCCCATCCTCTCCATCTCTCTGATTTCAACTACAACCGACTGCCACTCCTCTCTCCTTTCAAATTCTATACCACCATCCACCACCGGCCTTCCCCTTTCCTTCCACGATGCCTCCATCTCCATCAAACATTTGGGTTTAACATTTGAATGTAGGTCATCCCTTCTCCTCACCACTCTTCCTGATTGGGTTTCCTTTTTCATTGTTTATTCTTTAACACTCCACCATTATCAGATCAACCTCCACCAACAACCCTCATTCCCTCACCAGTGACCATTCCTCATCACCTGCAACTCATTCTAACAACTCTCAGAATCACGGAATTGTGAAGGAGGAGAAGAACAGGGAAGATGGGTCATGGGCAGTACTTACCCTCACCAAATCAGTCTTTGCATAGGTTCATGTAAGTGTTTTTGATTGCTTGATGTGTCATAGTTGTTTGATCATTTACTCGATATCATTTAAGCTTGATTGAGTGAAGAACTCGATTGTGGGAAGGGTAACTCTCTGTTTCTTGTGCTTCTGAAGCCACTCCCTCCTATATGTTTCTTTTGCTTTGTTATGGGCTTTCAAATATTCCGAAAGAGACCATGGTTAATTAGCCCTATAATTAAGAGCTTTGTCCTTTGTTAAATGATGGAGATTAAAGACCTTTGGGCTATTATTTGAGAATAAATTTGAAAAAAAAAATCTCAATTTAAAAATCCCTTCACTATAAATTCGTCTTAAAGAAAAAAAAATATGAAGAAAAAAAAGTGTGCGTGTGTCTTCGACTTCAAATTTCACTTCCCAAAATGCTTTTCCAATTCTATCACATTTACAAGAAAAATAAATAGATGGGTGAACAATAATATTATAGCAACACACCATTTTTTCCTATATCATCAAATGCATGACCTAACTAACAAGGTAAGGCATGGCTGCACGCTACAAGTATAAAGTGCCATCGGCACGGGTAATACACTAGTATATTACAAAGTAGGATTCAAGTGAGAAAAATACTTAATAAGTTGATGATGGGAAAAAAAGGTTGAAGCAATTATGATGAAACCACAATTTTGTTGGTAGAATGGGCAAAATTCACCCCATCATAATAATAAGTAGTTACAAAGACATACTCTCTTTTGTTCTAGTATATATTTTTTGTATAAGAAAGAGGAATTTGTAATGCAATAGTTAACAATGAACATAGTTATTAAATTTTATTTATAAGATATGTGTAGCCTGTGTATTCATGCAGAAAATAATAGACTTGATAAAAACACATAACCTTGAAAAAGTATAGAATGATTCACTGTAACGAGTTTTAAAAGAAGAAAAGGTTATGGAAGCCAAATTAAGTGCATTTCTCAAGTTATTCAACATTGAACTACTCGTGGGCACAAAAAAAAAGATGACAACAAACTTAAGATATAGTGAGGGACAAGTATTCTTACCAAAACAAAGGTGAAGAAGATGAAGGTGAACAAGGTTTCACTGATGTAAGCGTTCTCTTTCCCCAACTCCTACAACAGCATAACTGTAAGAATAAAACTCATCCTACGTCTTTTAACATCTTCCATGAAAATAAGAAAATACATACCGGAAGAAGAAAGAACCCAACATCCTGTAGTATTGGTCCTGGTCTATGTAGATAATGCACTCCCCGTGCGGCCAATCCATGAATATACTATAGAACAGAGGCAGACTCATAATAAGACCAGAAAACCCTATTTGTAGAAATCAAAAGCCAAAATCTCATGATGTAAAAATCTAAAGTACAACAAAGTCCCAAGTAGTTGTACCAAACATGTTAGTGAATCAGAAACCCAAAAAGGCAAAAAACTGGAGTGACTTGAAATGAAACAAATGGGGTAAAAAGGACGGACAAACAAGATGGTAACAACTTATGGAAAGCTATAGTCTCAACTCTCAACTCAATGTGCTATGTTATTCCAACATAGCCTTGAAGATAAATGTGTCAAGATACTGGGTTTTGCAAAACAGTGACTTCAATTGAGATAATCGGAGATTGTATACTGCAGCAGTACAGAAGGGAAGTGCAAGACCACATGGACACCAACTTGACACTTGCTTTGTTTTTCACAAAACTAGTATACATTTACAACCATAGCACATACAAAACGGCCCAGATAGATAGCACCATTACAGAGCTCTTAACACTGATTTGAGAGAATTGAAAAAACAAAAAGGTCAATTATTGTTAGGATGAGAACAATAGCGATTAAAGTTCACCGCTTTTGATACCTTTAGTGTATGTTTTTCAATTATGGGAAACTACAGACTCAACTCTCAACTCAACGTATTATGCTATTATGCTATTCTGACACAGCCTTTAAGATAAACTTGTTTTGTGAAGCTTTGACTTCAATCAGGATAATCTGAAACTGTATACTCCATCCATATAGAAGGCAAATGCAACACCTTCTGGACGCCAAATTGACACTTGTCTTATACTAAAAAATTTCTATATATTGATCACCATAGCACAAACCCAAATGCTAAAATGGATAGCACCAATGGAGCTCAAATTTACACTGATTTGAGAAACGTGAAAAAATGTCAATTGTTGTTAGGAAGAGAACAAATCAAGTTAAAGTTTACCCTTATTGGGGCCGACGCATTCATATCTAAAATGTACAATTGAACATGATAAAGTAAATAAAAAATATCAGTGTTCTAAAAATCAGCCTAGGCTCTAGAAGGTAGAAAACTGCCCAGTTTAATGGCTGGGCGGGTTCTGGGCAGTCTGGGTGGGTCTGGGCGGGTTCTTGGCAGTCTGGGTCGGTCTGGGCGGCCTAGGCGGGGTCTAGGAGGTCTAGGCAATTTTTTTTTAATAAGGCTGATTGTGTTCTTATTTTATTTTTCTTTCATCTTTTTTAGAAATAAACTATTTAATTGTTTTTTATTCAGTATATGTCTAATCGTAGCAAATGATGATTACTTAATGGAATTCTCAAAGGATCTGTCGGTACCAATTTTACTAATGTAGATTTTATCAAACTGAGGTTATTCATGCAATTTAAAGAAAAATAAAAGAGTAAGTTTGGATATTTGTCCACAAATTCAATTTTATATAAAGTACCCATTATGACCAACTTCAGTCATTTGAGTTTTAATAAATTTTGTTCATGATTGTTAATTTTTCATGTTTTTAAATTTTGCATATGTATCTTGGCATTAAATTGGATGTAATTGATAAAGTATTATACTTAACTTTTGTAAATTATTAAAGTTATGGGCCTGCTCGTCGCCCGCCCAGCACTTAGCGCTTTTTAGAACACTAAAAAATATATATTTATTTTTCCATATCAGAGGAAACTCCTTTTATATGAAAAAAAAATAATAAGCGCAAGCTTACACTCAACGCAAGAAGAAACATAAAAGAAAATCGAAAATTCTATACCGCAATTTTGAATGAAAATGAAATATATTTTGTAACTGAGTTGTACAAATTTTTTTAATAAATAAATAAAATCTAGGTCCTTGAATAAACGCAAAACTATGAATACGAAGAAGAAGTTAAACCTGAAAAATCAATCCTGCAAGAAGAAGCTTCCACTTTTCGGCGAGGAGAAGGATTTCTATTGACACCTCCTTTTGAAACCTCTTCCATACCTGAGCCAACAACGAGCAAGAAGGCGAATCAACCATTGAATCAAGAACAAGTGGAAGGAAGGAAGAAGCCCTACCTTTGATGCTTCGCGAGCAATGTAAAGAGTCATCTCTCTATAATAATAATTGCTAGAAGAATCAGTTCATCATCCATACTAATTCATAATCCAAATCATCATGTCGAACGAATCTAATCTCATGTCATCTCATATCAACATAAGGTATGAAATCAAAATCAATTCAAAAGCTGACCAATCAAACGCAACGCCACTCTTGAAGTCGATTCTTCAAATCTCTCCAGCGAAAACCCTCAGATCCTCTTGAACACTCGTCAATAGCTTAAAACTCAACACAGAAACCACTTTATGACAAAAAAAACCTAATAGTAATCAAGATCTCGACGAAGACGAAAACCGTTCAATCGACTTTTAACGGTAAATCGCTTCGAGAACAAATTTTATCTAGTGAAGAAAGGAGCGAACGAAGTCGCTCTCTCTGGTGTGTGGTGTGGCCTGGTTTAGCGAAGCTATTCTTGTTTGTCTGCTGCACCGTGGGTTGAACACGAGGAAGGAACAACGAACGTTTAATAAAAGAGAGCGAGAGAGAGAGAGAGGAAACAAAGAAAGGTCAGGTCGTAGGCGTAGTTGTATGTAAGGACTAGTTGAAAGGAAGGAAATGGAGACAAAGGGGGGTTTGATATGGAGAGCGAGAGAGAGAAAGAAAAATCGGGAGATTAACGAGTTGGTTTAGGTTTTGATAAACAAGGTAGCACAAAATTAAAAGCGTTATTAAGATAACTAACGATGAAAAGAGCAAATATTCATTCCCTTTTGCTCGCGAGGTAATTTTTGGATGCGCACCATGCTGAGGAGAGGACCGTAGGTAGGTAGTTAGGTAGGAGTAGGGTTCGAGGCGTGAAGCAGCGTAACTTTTTTCCTACTACTACTAGTGATTGGAAACCAAACCCAGATCCCATCAAAATTTTCGTGGCAAGTTTTTGGTCCACCTTGCTGTTGAGCTCAAAACATATGTTAAGAGCATCCACCATCTGAAAGAGGTAAAAAAGGATCGATCAGTAGGTGATTTTACCATCTAGTATTCATAAGTGATGCGTCCAAGTTCATCCTCCTAAAGATCTGATATGTTATACATAGTAGATTACCAAAGACCACATGTTTGGTGGTCAAAGACACTTCGATGCTTAAGTCAGTTAATATGTAGGAGATTATTAAATTTGGACAAAGTATAGTTCAGTTGTCTTTGCATACCTTTTGTCGAATGTTTCTTTTACCTTATTTAGTGTACGTAATTGACTCTCTGCATGATGAGAGGAAACGCTCTTCACAATGGTCTCCTCATTCTTTGAGGTATGTCCTATGGAGAGTGATTCCCACCATAACTTGTCTCTTTTGTTACGTTTTTTTTCTCTAAGGAAAGAAATTTGTTGGGCTAGACTTGGGCCTTTGATTATGAACAATTATTAAGGACCCTTTGGGCGTTAATGACTGGGTTTGTCTTTTTGGGCTTCTAGGATTGGGCCCATTATTTGTGTTTGAGATCGAAGTGTCTGTTCTTCGTGATGGATTTTGTCATGTGTACGATCATGATTAGAGGTTTATTTGATGTATCATCAGCTACCCCCTAGTTAGTGGGTATGCTTGTATGGCTACTAACTCTTTGGCGATTGGTTTTTCGAATTCATCATTATTTTTCTGCACAACATTAAATGTCATTAACAGCTGTCGAATCGGTTTCTATTCCATTGCTCCATTAGTTTTTTCATTTCGGCGTAATTTTTTGGATTTCGTGTAGCCATCATGTCTCGCACGCCTTCCCATTAGTTGTTTTTTCATTGCCCAACCCTATAAAAGGGTGGAGGGTATCTGTGTTACCTTTTTTACGCTATCACCATTTTCGGAGCTCGTTATTTATTTATTTTCTCCGTTCTCTATCTTTGCCAATATCTTTTTCATGGCTTCTAACAGAGTTCTAAGTAGGGACGATCTTATTGTACGCGAGGCATTCTTCGAACCTAGGAACTTTAGACTTTGTTCGACAGACGTTCTCTCTTCCATATGATTTGGAGCTTGTTTTGCAGAGGAGCGATGAAAGCCTTGCTCGTCTGAGGCTAGGTTACATTACACTATATCCAGTTCTGGTCTTCGATTTTCGGCTCCAGAGATCTTCTGGGCTTATTTGGATTTTATGGGCATTGCTCCTAGTCAAATGGGTCCCAACAGCTGGTGGGTAGCCAGTAGTGATTGCAACCATGGTGAGAACCCTTTAATCTTACATTCCCTTGAATGAGAAAACTTTGCACTCTATGGTGAAGCTTTCGGTAAGCACGCGTCGTATTTGCTTTCTCCGTTCGCCTACTTGTATGGGGAAACTGAAAAATGATTACAGGTCCTAGGCAAGGCCTTGGTTTCGTGCTTCCATGAATTCAGGGTATTTTAGGCTTGGCAACCGACCCATTTTGCGGACGTTCTAGGAGCCCAGAAAGTGGACTAAACAACATCTGACTGAAGTGAAAAAGGAGTGCGTGAGCGGTTTCTCTTACTTCCTCGTGTTGCTTTGGAGGAGTTTCTCGATTTGGATGCCGTCGAGCGCAGTGGTTTGTAGATTGTGAATGACGTGAAACATGCTTTGTTTCTTGAGCACCGAAATTCTAACGTCATTGTTGCTCACGCTGGCACTGTTTTTATCTTTGATGAGCACTGCTTTTGCCAGCATTGGTCATGTTAGCAATGATGGGAAAGTGCGCTCTGCCGAGAAAGTTATGGATCTCGCTACTCTTGTTGTTGTTGGTGATGTTGGTTCGACCACCAGGATGAAGAGGGCTTCTAGGACTGTCAGCCCATTGAAGAGGCTAGTTGCTAGTACTTTGGTTAGTCCTGGACGCATTTAAAAGCGGAAAAGAGTTGTTGGTTCTGCTCCGGAGGCTACTCAGGTTGTTTCTCGTTTGAGTTCTGCTAGGAAAGATGATGAAGATGAAGCTCATATTCCTGCTCGGGAGGTTGAAGAAATGAATCATGTTGCGGAAATGAGTAAGTTGGAGGTCTCTCGTCCATTAAGTGAGTATGATAAGACCCTTATCTCTACTCATGGCGTGCACGATCTCGCCAAGGTTTATGATGATGATGCTCATGTTATCAATAATAAGATGACACAACTTGCCATGGAGTTGTCTCCTAATCTGAACAATAAGAAGACCATTGTTGATTTTGACTACGATCCTGTTTTTGATGAGGTAGAAGTTGAGCGTGGTCAAAGCTCTAAGTATCCTCCAACCTGTCCTGTTGATTTAACAGAGTTTCTTGTTTCTCCTCTTACTTGTCCGATGTCTACCACTGTTGTTTTAAAAAAAGGGTAAAAGTGGTGTTTTCGTCATCATAGCCATTTAATTCAAGCTGGTTACCAGAAGCAGAGCTGCAATTTTTTCAGATCATGCTGTCCTTCATCCATGGATCAGTTGGAAAAGCTTGTTCCTGGAGAGATATGTATTAACTCGGATGGGAAGTTCAGTTGGTTGCACATAATCTCATCGTCTCGTGGCATAAGCATTTGGTTGAGAAAGTCTCGATGCCAGTGTGTCAACCTAGTGAGCACCTCGACCAAGGTCTTAAACAGATAATGGAGAGGCTGAATCATTTCACTTATGCTGGGATGATGGAGTCAGAGTACAAAGTTGCACGAGATCATGTGTCGATCATTGAGAAGAAGACGGTAGGGCAGACATTGTAGTTTTCTAACGCCTTATTTCAAGTCGATAAGCTGAAGGCGGAGCATGCCGAGCAGAAGAAGGTTATTGAAAATACCCGGGCTTAGTTAAAGGAAACATAGTCTATCCGAGATAGGTTTATTGTTGACCTTGCTGTTTCAGAGGAGGAAATGAACAACCTGTGGGATCGGTTGGCTACTGTCGAGAGTGAGTTAACCAGTGAGAAGGCTAGTCGTGATGAGGTAATGTGTATTGCTGAATAGCATTTTGCTTGTTGTAAACTGTTGAGGAGCGAGTAGTGCAGCTGACCGTCGAGCTTGCTTCTGCTGAAGCGCAAACTTCAGCAAAACTTTTCCTAGTTGAAGGAGAACTTGCTTTGACTAAGGATGAGCTTTCAGCGGTTACGAATAAGCTTAAGGCTGCAGAAATGGTGGAGTGGACCAAAGTCGTCGATGGCAGGATTGACATCATCGACTTTATTGAATCGGAGGAAGGTCGCGATATGTCAAGATATCGTGTCGTGGTTGACCAAGTCTTTGAGGACGAGGAAACATATGTTACAGATGAAGGTCAAGTGTCTTATCCTCCCTTTGATTCTGCCGCTATCAACGAGACCTTGTCTCCTTTGACTGGTCATGTTGGTGAAGATAGAGTTCCACCACCGTCTGCTTCTACAGCTGAAAAAAGGCTCCATCTCCTTCTGAAGACACAGCTCCATTTCCTCCCGCGACAATGTTCATTCTGCTCCGAATGCTCCTGCTGATGATTATTTAATTACTTCCTTCACCTCTTTTCCATCTGTTGTTGTTGTTGTTACTTTTTCTCTTGATGTAATAGATTAGATCATTAATGAATACTTCTTTTTTATATACTTGTTTGTTATTCGTTGTTTTATTTTCTCCTCTCATAGAAGTCGTTGTTCGACTTATATGTCTATTTCTGATAGTTTATTGCCTGGAAAATTTCATAGTCATGGCTTGGCTTTTAACGTCTAGGCTATCCGTGTGATCTATTCATAGACAGTAAATATCTTTTGACTTCGTTATTCGAGTTTTGTATATGTTTTCGTCTAACTTTAGTAGTTTAGACTTGGTTGAATCCCTGCTTTTGGACTTGTTCCTGACTTGGTTGTTCTGATTACTTTGATATGTCTTGCGGTCGGACATTGTAATTAGACAATATTTTCTGTTTAAGTCTGACTTGTACGTCTTGACTTATTAGGTATACTTTGTTGTCCAACATGGTGATCGAGTCAGAAGATCAACTAGTAAACCTAACTTGTATGTCCTGACTTCTTAAGTACCAATGACATAATCGAATCAGAGGGTTTATCATTGAGTCTGACTTATACGTCCTGACTAATATATTTCGTGGTCCGATATTGTGATCGGACCAAATTTTTCGATTATGTCTGACTTTTATGTCTTGACTTATAAAATATACTTCGTGGTCAGACATGGTGATCATACCATAATTTTTACGAGTAAGTTTGACTTATACGTCCTGACTTTTTAAATACACTTCGTGGTCCGTTGGACCAGAAGATTTATGACTAAGTCTGATTTATGTGTCCTGACTTAGTAAGTACACTTCGTGGTCCGACGTGGTGATCGAGCCAAAAAATTTATGAGTAAGTCTAACTTATTAGGTACATTTCGCCGTCCGATATGGTGATCAGACTAGAAGATTTACGACTAAATCTGACTTATGTGTCCAGACCAGAAGATTTACGACTAAGTCTGACTTATATATCCTGACGTATTAAGTATACTTTATGGTTGATTTGACCAGAAGTTTTATGAGTAAGTCTGACTTATACGTCTTGACTTTTTAAGTACACTTCGTGGTCCGATATGGTGATCTAACCAGAAGATTTACGACTAAGTCTGAGTTATGTGTCTCGACTTAGTAAGTACACGTCGTGGTCTGACATGGTGATCAAGGCAGAAGATTTATGAGTAAGTCTAACTTGTATGTCCTGACTTATTAGGTATACTTCATGGTTCGATATGATGATCGAACTAGTAGATTTACGACTAATTCTGACATATATGCCCTGACTTTTTAAGTGCATTTCGTGGTCCGATACAATGATTGGTCCAAAAGATTTACGACTAAGTCTGACTAATCTTCTTTGTTCAGATGGATTGACGTAGTTTCTTCTTCCGATTGTCCAGTATTTGGTTGGCCTCTTGGACTAGCTGAGCTGCATTGTCCTCTAGCACGTCTCAATCCATCTTTAATTGACCGGGATGCTGTAATGGCTCCTCTGGTCGTGACTGTGATTGTTATCTGTTGGGGGGCATTCATTGCTGCATAATGACATTCACGCATAGTTGGTTGATTTCCTTTGACGAACCCAACGACATCGCCGATGTGATACTTAGGCATTGGTGTAAGGTGGAAGATATTGCACCCATTTCATGTAGCTAGGGTCTCCCTAGAAGCATATTGTATGTTGAAGGCGCATCAAAAACAAAGAAGCCCATTAATAGGACCCATTGTTTAACTAGTGTTCCTACTATGACTGGTAGTCGGATTAGCCCAAGCAGGTGGCATTGCTCCCCATTGAAACCTACCATAGGTTGGTCAGTAGTTGTGAGTCATTCTTTGAACTGCATCTCGCGGAATACCTTCAAGAATAAGAGGTTGGTCGAGCTACCCGCGTTAATAAGTACTCTTTTAACTTCCCACTTGGCTATAGAAACTGAAATCTCCAAGGCGTCATTGTGGGGGAAATGAACTCCCTGTGCATCCTTCTCGGAAAAAGTTAGAGTTGGGTGGTCAATTCTGGTGCGTTGAACAAGAAGGTATGGATGTCGTATCATTGCTCATAATTCTCGGATGGATCACTTTTGTGATCGGTTAGATCATTCTTTTTCTCCAGCTACGCCATGTAGGACGTATTTCAGCTCTCAGGACTATTCATTCGACCCCGTGGTATCGCCCGTCTTCTCTTTTCCTTTGGACTGCTTATCATTCAACCCAATAAATTTACCAACTCGTCCATTCTGGATTCAATACTCGATTTCATTCTTTAAGTTGTAGCGGTCTTCCGTGTCATGTTCGTGGTCCTTGTGGAAAGAACAATAGTCGCTCTTATCTCGTCTGGATGGATCCCCCCTCATTTTGAGTGGCTACTTGACGTCTTCCCAATTTTCCATAGAGTTCAAAATAGTTGCCAAACTCATTTTTAGAGTAATGAATGGTTTGTACTTTTGTGTTGACTGCATGTATTGATCATTCACGTTTGGCTCTTTCGGATTGCAGCATTCCAAGTTCTTGTTTGCTGAATTCAGATCTGTCGTTGGTCCGATGCCTTTTGGATTGGTTGTTTTCCTCTCGTATCCTATCATCTCTTCTTCTCTTCTCTCTCCTTTCCTGATTCGTCGGGAAGGACCTTTTCTCGGATTCACTTCTCCTCTTGGCAACCCACATCTCTTCGAAAGTGATGTAGTTTTTAGCAGTTTTTAGTAAGGCTGCCATGTTTCTTGGAGGATGCAGATTCAATGAGTTGTAAAGTTCTTCCTTTTAGTTCAGAGGTGAAAGTGGCTATGGTTGTATCGTCACTGCATTCATCAATCACGGCTAGTTCGTCAGTAAAACGAGTAATGTATTCCTTACTAGTTTCATTAGGCTTTTACTTGATGTGAGCAAATAGTGAGGGCCTTTTCTAATCTGTTGACTGCTAATGAACCTTGTAATGAAGGTTACGGCCAATGCTTGGAAAAAAAATATATCATTCTAGGTGGAAGGCTATTGAACCAACTCATGGCTGTAGACGTGAGGGTGGTCGAAAAGATTATGCACAAAATGGACTTCGTGTTTTCTTTCAGTTTCATCATATGGTGGAAATGGTGTAAATGGTCTAACGAATCAGTAGTGCCATCATAAATTTCAAACTTTAGTGGAGTAAAAATTTTCATCAAAAGGGTCTTCATTATTGCATCGAAGAATGGTGGCATGGCCAACTTGTAAAACATGTTGGGATCTGTAACTCTGATCATGAGCAAACCTATGGAAGAATTCCGTTAGTCTGGGATCCATCTCCATGTGGTTTACTTTGCTTGAAATTTGTTCTTCGAAGCTCTAAAGGAGCTTTGTAGCTCTCTCGAACGTGGTTGGCAGAATTCTGCTGAAGTGGCATTCGGACTTGTTAGACATGTGGAACACGTTCTTGAGTGAATTTTTCGACCACTTTGGCTAGATAATCCATCTGGGCCAAGAGTTGGTCCACACGAGGACCTGTTTGGTGGTTGAAGGCACTCCGATGCTTAAGTCAGTTAAACTGTGGGAAATGATTAAATTTGGACAGAGTTTAGTTCAGTTGTCTTTGCAAACCTTTTGTCGAATGTTTCCTTTACCTTATAAAATGTACGTAATTATTTCTCTGCGTGACTTAAGCATGTAGGGCATGATGAGAGGGGACGTTCTTCACACCAGTCTCCTCTTCACTGAGGTACGTCTTGGCGGAATGATTATGATCTATTATTAAGGGATGAAATCCGTTGGGCCTTTGATTATGATCTATTATTAAGGACCCTTTTTGGATTTAATGATTGAGTCTGCCTTTTCGGGCTTTTGGGAACGAGCTCGTTATCCATTGAGATCAAAGTGTTTGTTCCCCGTGATGGATGATCTTTGCCACGTGTACGATCGTGATTATAGACTTATTTGATGTAACATCAATAAGGTAAACATTTATTTATTTATTTTTCAAAGGGTCATCACGCCCATAGAGGGGGAGTGATAAGGAAAATCTTCTATTGCTTTAAGCAAAGAGATAAACTTGAGCATCCCAGAAGAGCCGTAAAATAATTTATAGCCTTTGAGAGGTTTTTTTTCCTACTTTCTCATAAAAATAAATATACAAGCGACAACCCACTTATTCATTTATTTTTATTTTACATAATTTTTTACAATGTGAATTCTCAAATATTCAAATGAAGAGGGGTGCTCCTCGATTGGACCAAATGAGTTTCACTTTTATAACAAAGTAGATGAATTAGGCGATCTTCGAGACAATGCACGCTGATGCGTCAAAATCTCGTCTTCTTGAGAGTTTGACCTGCAAAACAAATGTTAAACTGCCAAAGACCACCATTTTGGTGGCCGAAGGCACTCCGATGGTTAAGTCATCTACTATGTTTGAAGAAAGAAGTAAATCTGGACAAAACTCAGTTAAAGTTGCATACCTTTGTCGAATGTTTCCTTTACCTTTTATAATGGTCGCGATTAATTCTCTACGTGACTTAAGCATGTGAGGCGCAACGGAAGGAGATGTTTCTCGTAACAGTCTCCTCCTTTATGAAGATGCGTCCGTGGAGGTGTAACTCCCTCCACGACTCTTTCTTGTGCAACCTTTCTCTTATTTATGAGAGAACTGTATCGGGTTTGGATTTGGGCTTTGATTATGTCTTCTTATAGTGGGCCTTGTTTGGGCCTCTATGATCGGTTTTAACCTTCTTGGGTTTTACGAGTTGGCTCAGTAGATGGGGCGCTAGATCCTCGTGATGGATGTTATCTGCCACGTGTATTGTTGCGATGTTGGTCTATTTTGATGTATCATCAGCTCTTAGATAGTGGGTATGTTCATGTATCCACTACTTATGTGGCGGTTTGGTTTTCAATTTCAACATTACGACACATTTTGTGCTCTTACTATATGTTGTTGTTGTTGTTGTTGTCTCTCCGATGTTTCGTCCCCCCGCTTGTTTTAGCGCGATTTCTGGGATTTCATGCGACTGTCATATCTTTCACATTCTTTCAAGGGTGGACCTTTCGCTGCTCGTCCTTATAAAAGGGGAAGTTGAGTACGGGTTTACTCTCTTTTGCACCTATTCAATTTTCAGTTGTTAATTCCTTGATTTGTCGCGTTTGTTTTGCAATCATGTCTAGCTTCAGGGTTTTGAGTGGAGATGTTCTTGATGCATGTGAGGCTTTCTTTTCACCTAAGCGGGCAATGCATGCGACTTTGGATACCATCCGTCATGATTATTCATTGTCAGCCGATCTGAAAATCGTTTTCCCTGAAAAAGGCGACAATCCTTTTCGCTCGAAACATGGGTATATCACTCTATACCCTGGTATGTTCCATTTCGGTTTTAGACTTCCAACTCCTAGGATCGTTTGGGAATACCTAGACTTGTTGGGCATCGCTCCCGCCCAACTGGTTCCTAATGGTTGGAAGGTGATGCTTGCGACCTTACCAAGGGCTTTTGTATATGGTATCCCTATGAATGTAAGAGTTTTGCATTCCTAGGTGGGGTTTAGTGTAAATGCTAATTACACCTATTGTCTTCCCTCTTCGTCTTGTTTCAAGGGCCTACGAGAAGAGTATGGGGGTTGGCCGAGGTCCAAGTTTTATGTGTCCCTCGATTCCTATTATTTTAGGTTGTGCGGGAATTAGATACTACGGTCATTCCGAGAGCCTAAGAGAGTCAAGTTGTGCTATCATTGGAAGAACATGAGTTCTGTAGTCGGTTTGGCAATCTTCCTCGAGTTTCGATAGAAGATTTTCTTACTACGAATGCCATTATCCGTAGTGGCTTGTATTCGTCGGGTGAGGCGGGTCTCGCAGAACCTAATGTCGGTCATGCCTTAGAGGTGACTGTTGTGTGTTGGTTATGTGGATGTTGGTAGCAGAGAGGGTTTTGCTAATGAGCATGTAGGTAGAATTGCTTCTGTCGCTGTCAAAGGTTCTAGGAGTATTAGCTCAATTGTTAGGAAAAGGAAAATTCCCAGGCCTCCCAGCCTTTCTAAGATGCTGGCTATTAGTTCTCGTTGTATTTCGAAGAAGAAAAATCTCGCCACATCGGTCTTGATGCTGCTAGGGTTCCTTTTCCACCCGATTTTCTCAGAAAATGAGGTCGTGGTTTGGAGGATGACTCTTCTGCCCTAGGGGATGAGGAAGTAAATTGAGTTCTTGAAAGGAGCAAGAAGGAGGTTTCCCGTCCTTTAGATTATCGTGAAAAAAGTATTGTTGTTTCATATGGTTTGCCGATTTTTGCTGGCCTTATGATTGATGACTCATATTATTGAAAACAAAATGCTTCAGTTTGGTCTTTGGCAGTCTGAGAATCCAAAGGGTACTAAGACATTGGATGACTTCGAGTACGATCCGACACTGGAGGATCGAGTTGTTACTCAAGCTTGGGGATTCAAACTCCCTATTTCTCCTACTGTTGCTGAGACCTCAGAATTGCCTACTACTATCTCTGCTTCTCGTCCAATTACGGCTGCCCGAGGAGTTCTATTGGCCTTCCAAAATTGATGTGTAGGACAGCGCTTGCAGCCTTATTGGCGGTTGTCATGGGTGGTCAACTAATAAGACTCTTATGCCTGTAAGTCCACCACGTCATCATATCAATGAGGGCATTCCAACACCTTATGGAAGGGATGACTCATCTTACTAGTGCAGCCGTGATGGGGTTGGACTGCAAGGCTGCCCGTGATCAGGTGGCGCTCATTGAGGGAAAGTTGGCAGGAAATGTCCTGGTCCTTTCTCACGTTCTTTGCCAACTTGATTCATTGAAGGCGCAATGCATAAAGCATGCAAGGGCTACACAGACGTCGATGAGGGAACTCAAGGCCATTCAGGACACGTTTGCTTCTGATATCGAAATGGTTGAAATTGAGTTGGGTAAGTTGCGGTCTCATCTGGATGATGATGAGAAATAGTTGTCCAACCGAAGGGCGAACGTGATGAGGCCATTCTTTCTGCTGAAGAATGTTCTGCCAGTCTTAAGGCTTTTGTGACTCGAATCGCTCAGCTGAAATTCGAGTTTGTCGTGGCCAAGTCTATGATTTCCGCTAGACTTACGATTATTTATAACGAAATTAGCATCAACCCGAGCCAAGTTATCATATGTTACCAAAAGCCTAAAAGGCAACAGAGGACGCGGATTGGAAAAAAGTAGTCGATGGTCACCATGACTTCTTGAATTTCCTGGAGACTTTAGGTTTAGACATGTCTGAATACCGTTGCTTTGTTGAGCAGAAATTCGATGATGTCGAAGAAGTCATTCCAGATTCGCTAAGTGATCCAGTTGTCGGAGAACATTTTCAACACTTGTATGAGCCCATACCACCTGGAGATGCTACTAATGTCGATGTCCCTCCTTAATTGTCTCTTTTGATTATTTGTAATCTCATTTTTTAGAAGATCAATGAGAATTTTATATTTTTCATTTGTTGTTTCCAGTATGTCTAGCTTATCAGCCTTTTACTTACGACATTCCTGACAGATTTCTGACTCGTTCATCCGGATTTTTATGAATTGCTTCAATGTTCAACATACTAGTCGTGTGAAAGCTATTTTTACGGAATCTGATTATATATCTAGATTACGATGTCGTACATTATAGTCGACGAGAAAAAGTTTGACTCTCCTGTCTTGATACTTTATTACTTCGTGGTTGATCAGGCCAGATGTTTCATTTTTATGTCCGACTCATTCGTCCGATACATATATTTATTTTTACGCGATACTCTAGTCGTGCTGAGTATTTTCACGAGTTAGGTTTTTAGACTGACTTTTTTGTCTTAACTGAATTTTTGTCGTTTTGAATTCGAGATGAAAAATTGAACGAAGAAGTTCAATGATAATATCTTTTTAAGTGCTCTACATTCCATGGCCGAGGTATCTTTTTGCCTCTTGTATTCCAACTAATATGTTCTTGGTCTGTTGATCTTTATTACTCTGTATGGTTCTTGCCAATTTGGGTTTAGATTGTTCGCACCAGGTTCCTTTGTGTTGAGCTGGACTTTTTGGAGTACCCAATCGCCAATGTCGAGAGTGCGAATTCTCACCCTCTTGTTGTAATCTCCGGCCATACGATGTTGGTAGGCCGCTGTTTTTATTGAGGTTGCTTCTTGTTTTTCTTGAGGAGGTCTAGTCCGACTCTCAGCACCTCGATGTTATCCTTAGCATGAAATTCTTCGGTTCGGAATGTCGGCATACGAATCTCTATTGGTATCGTTACTTCGGATCTGTATGCGAGCGCGAAAGGGGTTTCTCCCGTCGGAGTTTGTTTTGTTGTTCTATATGCCCAAAGGACGCTAGGAAACTCGACCACAATCCTTTCACTGTCTCGAGCCTTCTTTTGATTGCTTCTAAGATTGTCTTGTTGGTGACTCGACTTGTCCGTTTGCCTGTGGATGGGTGGGTGCAGAAAAGTGTTGATGGATATTTAGGTTTTCACATAGCTCCTTAACCTTATTACCTACGAATTGTTTCTCATTATCCGTGACAATTACTCTTAGGATCCTGAATATGCATATTATGTTTTTCTAACGAAACTTCTCAACTTGGATTTTTCCTATCTTCTCAAGGGGAGGAGGATCCATAAGAATATGCATATTATGTATTTCTAATGAAACATCATAGTGTAGGATTCATCCGTCGGTGATTGGTTTGGATTGTTCTCCTTCGCTCTTAGTTTTTGTCTATTGGTCGTTGTTTCCTATGAATTCAACAATGAAATCCGCAATGCCTGAGCTTTTATAGCGGTTCTGGGGCATAACTAATATCAAATTGCCCAAGTTCTATTGCCCATTCTATCATTCTCCCTAACAGATCTAGTTTGTGCAATACTGACCGAAGCGGTTGTTTGGTCATAACCGTGATTGGATGCACTTGGAAGTACGGTCGTAGTTTTCTTGAAGACGCGATCGGGGCAAGCGTCAATTTATTTATAGCTGTATAAGCGATCTCTACATCCGCAAGTGTTTTGCTGATGTAGTATACTGGTTTTTACGCGCTTTTTTCTTCCCATACTAGCGCTAAGCTTACCGCGTGGTTGTACACAAATAGATATAGATACAATGCTTCCCCCATGTTTGGTTTCGTTAGTATCTTTGTGCTCCCCATATATGCTTTTAGGCTTTGAAAAGCTTCTTCGCATTTTGCATTCCATTCGAATGTCTTATTTCCCTTCAAAATTCTGAAGAAAGGTAGACATTTGTCTGAGGATCTAGAGATGAATCTGTTCATGGCTGCTATTCTTCCATTAAGACTTTGTATACCTTTTATGTCCGTTGGCGACTGCATGTTGAGAAGCGCCTGTATCTACATTGGATCAACCTTAATTCCTCTTTGATTGACCATGCACTCGAGGAATTTTCCTAATTCTACTCCAAATGTGCACTTCTCCAGATTCTGTTTCATCTTATACATTAGCAGTTGGGAGAAGGCCTGTTCAAGATCTGTGATGTGGTCTGCTCATAAGTTTTTGACAAGCATATCATCAATGTAAACCTCCATCGGGTTACCGATTTGATCTTTGAACATTTTGTTCACCAGCCGTTGGTACATTGCTCCCGCGTTATTTAACTTGAAGGACATTTTACCCGATAACAGTATGTACCCCTTTCCATTATAAAAGATATTTCTTCTTGGTCGGGAGGTACATCTGTATCTGATTGTACCCATAGTATGCATCCATAAAGCTCAATAGTTTGTGTTCGACGATTGCATCCACTATTCGGTCTATTTGCGAAAGTGAGCTGTCTTTTGGGAAAACTTTATTTACATCGATGTAGTCCATGCATACTGTAACGACTCGATCCGCATAGTAACAATATTGTCCGTTCTGGGCCCAACCGACCCGCACGACTTTAAAATGCGTTGTTACTATGGGATCCAACCTCGCACATAAGTAGCACATCCCCCTTCCACACCCAGGCGATGTTGGACTATCTCCCCCCTTTGTAGCTTGCCAACCCTCTTGGGTCTGGGCCTATTGGGCCTCAACCCTCACCTCCCCCTCAAGTCCGCCCACACAAGGGTCTCCACAGTCCACCCCCTTGGGGCCCAACGTCCATGTTAGCACACTTTCGGGTGGGCCAGGCTCTGATAGCATTCTGTAATGACCCGATCCGCACAATAACAATATTTTCTGTTCTGGGCCCAACCGGCCCGCACGACTTTAAAATGCGTCGTTACTATAGGGATTCAACCTCGCACATAAGTAGCACATCCCCCTTCCGCACCTAGGTGATGTGGGACTATCTTCCCCCTTTGTAGCTTGCCAACCCTCTTGGGCCTAGGCCTATTGGGCCTCAACCCTCACCCTTTCCCTCAGGTCTGCCCACACAAGGGTCTCCACACATACCCTCCATTTGTTGTTCTTTTTCTTTGCTAGCACCGTGTTTACCAACCAGTCCGAGTAGTGAGCTTCTCCTATCATCCCTGCATTAAGCAAAGGGTGCACTTCCTTGTTTATCGCCTGATTATGTTTTGGAGCCATTGACCTTTTTTGTCGAACCGGCTTCTTGTCTGGGTTCACTTGTAATTTGTGAGAAATGACGGACGAGTCTATTCCTACCATCGTCCATGCAAAAACATCTTGGTTATCTTTCAGCAGTTAGATCAGTTCTTTGGCGATCTCGGGATGAATCTTTGTGCCAATCCGGATTGCTTTCTCGCTTCATTGTCAAGGTAAACTACGATTATTTCTTCTTCCAGATGTTCGGTGTTAGGTCGATCATGTGGGCTGGTTGGAGCCATATTATGGTCTGGAAAATTGAAACTCGTTTGACCAGGTTGTTGTGAAAGCTCCTTCAATCATTGCAGTAATTGGTATTTGTGGAGAGTCTTTATTGTTGCGAAATGACACTCACGAGCCGCTGGTTGATCTCCTTTGATTCAACTGATACTATTGTCAGTATGGTACTTTAAGCATTGGTGCATAGTTGAGGAGACTGCGCCTATTTTGTGTATCCAGGGTCTCCCGAGTAGCATGTTATACGCGGAAGAAGCATCAACGACAAGGAAGTCAGTCAATAACACTCGTTGTTTTCTTGGTTCTCTTGTTTCGATCGATACCTGAATCATCCCTAGTGGATGACACTGCTCCCCACTGAGACCCACCATTGGTTGGTCGCTAGGTGAGAACATCTCATTAGTGAATTGCATCATTCAAAAAGCTGACAGGTTTACGAGGTTAGATGAGCTACCCGTGTCAGCCAACGCCCTCTTGATTTTCCACCTCGCTATCATGACCAAGATTACTAAGGCATCATTGTGCGGGAAATTAACCCCGTCTGCATCTTCGTTGGAGAAGGTCGAGTCTTCTGCATTGTCTTTGCGCATTGTGTTGACGGCTCTTGGTATCTGATCTTTGCTCATAGGTCTCTGACTACTCGCTTTTGGGATCGATTAGATTGCTCATTTTCTCCAGCTGCACCATGTTAGACGTTTATTGTCTCATTTGGTCGTTCCTCGGATGTGATTATTTCGTCCTCAGGCTTTCTCAGCGTAATGAATTATCCAAGTCGTTCTTATCTGACTTGGCGTTCGATCGTATCCCTCAGGCTATGACATTCTTCGGTATAGTTGCCATAGTCGTCGTGGAAGGAACAATCTTTGCTTTTGTTTTGTTTTTCTGGATCTCCGCTCATTTTTGGTGGCCATTTGACGTCTTCCCTTCCCTCTATAGCTTTATGGACCTCGCCTTAATTCGCCATTAAGGTTGTGAACGATTTCTCTGCTAGTTCACGTTTGAGCTTTTTCAGTTGTAGTCTTCCGAACTTTCGTTGGTTAAATTCGGAACTATTATTGATCCAATGTCTCTTAAGTTGAACGTTTTCTTCTTAAGGTTTGTTGGCCTCCAGGTCTTGGATGAGTCTACTACCATTTTGATTACGTGGGGGTCCGAGGGGATTTCCCAAGATGTTAGAGACGTCTGAATCGTTATCTATTGAAGCTCCCTTTTTTCAGTGCAGTTGGTTCGACGATTGTTGCTGGGTTGATATTATGAGACATGTCACATTGTCCATTGCTAGATCGAGGATTTGTCGAACGTTCTATTGACTTTAATAATTTCTTAATCGTTAATGAAATTTTGGTGAACTTCGTCACTATGAATTTATTTTTTAGAAAGGAAACTCATCGTTCCCCACGGCTGACGCCAAACTGATGCATCCAAATCTCGTCCTCCTGAAAGCTTGACTTACAAAACAGATGTTAGACTGTTAAAAACCACCTTTTTGATGGCTAAAAGCACTTCGTTGCTTAAGTTAACAACTCTGTTTAAATAAGAAAGTAAATCGAGACAAAACTTAGTTAAAGTTGCATACCTTTGTTGAATGTTCCCTTTACCTTTTATAATGGTCGCGGTTAATTCTTTGCGTGACTTAAGCATGTGAAGCACACGGAAGGAGATGTTTCTCATAATAGTCTCATTCTTTATGGAGATGTGTCCGTGGAGGCGTAACTCCCTCCATGACTTTTTTTTGTGCAACGTTCATCTTCTTTATGAGAGAACTCGTGTCGAGCCTAAATTTGGGCTTTGATTATGTCTTTTTATAGTAGGCCTTGTTTGGGCCTATATGATCGGTTTTAACCTTATCAGGTTTTACGAGTTGGCCTAGTAGATGGGGCACTAGATCCTCGGGATAGATATTCTCTGCCACGTGTATGGCTGCAATGTCGATCTATTTGATGTATCATCACACGCTATAAGAAGACTCGGTGATTGTACTTTATTTATTTAATCTCCCCTAACATCTCCCCGGTTATGGATGCTCCAAGAATGATAACAAGTAAACAACATTCATTTTGTGACCTACTACATAGTATGTAGACAAATACTTGAGTAGTTGATAATGTTTCTTAAGATAACAGTAAATTTACTCGTACACTTCAATATTACGAGTGACAAGTTTCATTGCTTCCGTTCATAATCCACCTTTAGTGCCCTCTATTGCTACAGTTGAATTTTGATATTTGGTATAAAGGAAATTTTCATTTTTGGATTATGTATTAACTACACACTTAGTAAACATGCATGTGCCTTGCACATAATATTAACAAAAAAAACCTATTACGATACAATTATCAACATGTACAAGTAGTGTACCTTGATGCGTTATTCTCACATTTCATATAAGATAATGGTTTAATTGAGGTACGTCTTGGGGGAATGATTCCGGCCATGACTTGTCTCATTTATAACGTCTTTATTCTCTAAGGGAAGATATCTGTTGGGTTTTTTTATTATGATCAATTATTAAAGGCCCTTTTGGGCTTTAATAATTGGGTATGCCTTTTCGAGCTTTTGGGATCAATGTTTTAAAAAGCGATTGAGGCGTACGCCTTGAGGCGCGAGTCGAGGCGGGGCGACCAAAAATCGCCTCTAAGTGTACGAGTTGGGATGGTATTTGAAGGTGTTCGCCTTACTGTGACGAGGCGCACGCTTCAAGGCGTAATGAGGCATACGCTTAAGAAATTAGGGGATCATCCGATCTGTTTGGATCTTTAGACAGATCCAACGGCCGACATTTTAATTTCATTTGCAAAAACCTAACCTAATTGATTTCCTCTTGATTTGCAGACAGAAGAGGTGAACAGAGGACGAACTGAAGAAGAGAAGAAGAACACAAAGGAAGAAGAGAAGATCGAGAGGGGAACAGAGGAAGAACTGAAGAATAAGAAGAAGAACAGAGAGGAAAAAGAGAAAATCAAACTAGGACAGGAACCACCGATCGAACACCTGGAGTTTGGTCGATAAAAGTCATTTCATCCAAGCTCAGCTTCGATTATACGTATACGGTACACTTCTTATTCTAATTCTCCAGTTCTTCTTCTTCAGTTCTTCAGACTTCAGTTCTTCACTTCTTATTTTGTTTATGAATACCATTTGAAGTATGGTAGGTGGTAAGTTACCACTTACCATACTTCAAATGCTGGATTTGTTATGGATTTGTTTAAATTTGTCCGAGTGGTATAAATCAGTGTTCTAAAAATCGGTCTAGGCAGCCGCCTAGGCTCTAGAAGGTGGAAAACCGCCCAGATTAATGCCTGGGCATCTGTCTGGGCGGTTCTGGGCGGGGTCTAGGCGGGCTAGGCAGGCTAGGCGGCCTAGGCGCGGTCTAGGCGGGGTCTAGGCGGTCTGGGAGATTTTTTATTTTTTTTATTTTTTAATAAGGTTGATTGTGTTCTTATTTTATTTTTCTTTCCTATTTTTTAGAAATAAACTATTTAATTGTTTTTTTTAGAAAATCTCGGGAATGGGCTTTGATGATGATATGTCTAAATGTAGCGAAGGATGATTACTTAATGGAATTCTCAAAGGATCTGCCGATACCAATTTTACTAATGTAGATTTTATCAAACATAACTAAGGTTATTCATGCAATTTGAAGAAAAATAAAAGAGTACACAAATTCAAATTTATATAAAGTACCCATCATGACCAACTTCAGTCATTTGAGTTTTAATAAAATTTGTTCACGATTGTTAATTTTTCATGTTTTTAAATTTTGCATATATATATTGACATTAAATTGGATGTAATTGATAAGGTATTATGCTTAACTTTTGTAAATTATTAAAGTTATAATACAAAACCTAAGACCGCTTAGGCACCCGCCTAGGCCCCTGGGTGCTAGGCACCTGCTCGCCTAGCAATTTTTAAAACACTGGTATAAATTATTCATTATGTTCATCTAATATTTAACATGGATGTTATAGATATATGATGTAGAGATGGATGTGAAATTATTTGTGAATTTAACATGCTTTAGTTAGCTGATTCAAATTATATGTTAAACGAGTAGCCTTGTTAATTTTGTTCTTGTTCTGTTCCTGACTTCCTGTATCAGATGTTGTATTTGTTATTGTTTATGAATTGAAGTATTGAACAACATTAGAATGTTGTACCTGTATGTGTATCACTATCAGATGCTGTAGAAGATGTGTATCATATGCTGTAATCTGTATTTGTTCTTGTTTATGAACACCATTAAAATGCTATATCAGATGTTGTATGTGTATCAGATGTTGTATTTGTTCTTGTTTATGAACACATTTTGTATGGATTACAGTTCTTCTTCTTTGAATGTTAATCAGTATTTCATGTTTGTATGTTTTGTATTTATAATTCAATCTTGTATTTGTAGATTAGAAGGCACCGCGCAGGACTACGAATACGACTACTAGTGATGGAAAAGACCTATTTTGGCAATATGGCCAATGAGTAAAAGGTCCTAAAGACGGGATCAATTACGTGAAATGCAAGTTTTGTGAGCAAGTGGTCAAGGGGGGAATTTTTAGATTGAAAAATCACCTTGCAAAGACGTGCAAGGACACAAAACCTTGTTCTAAAGTACCGGATGAAGTCTTCCATGAAGCGATGGCTTTTTTAGAGGTTTGTCAAAGACAGAAGCTAATGAAAAGACAAGACACTGAGTTTCAAATTAATAGAGGTTCATACTATCAAGGAAATGTGAATGCAGATGTAGGCGGAGCTTCTATTCCAAGTGTGAGTGTCACTGGTCCTAGTGGTGGTGGTGGATCCAATGCCAATGCATATTCTGATGGCATTGTGAGGGGGCCAATGGATAGGTTTTTGGTGGGTAGTGGTACTAATAATGACATGGATCTAGGTAGAGGCAAAACTAGACAAGAAATGAAACCACAACTAGTAAATGCAAAAGTGTATAGAAACCAAGTTTGTTTAGACATTGGGCGTTTCTTTATTGAGAATGACATTCCTTTCAATGTTGCGAGTAGTCATTCTTTTACCAGCATGCTTTTATCAGTTTTGAAATATGCAGCTCACAACAATGGACATTGTGTGAAACCACCATCAGCTCATGAGTTAAGTACTTGGATTCTAAAGGAGGAAGTGAAGTCAACTAATGTGATAGTTGACAAGGTAAAAAAAAACATGGCCTCACTCAGGAGTTACAGTCATGTTTGATGGTTGGAAAGACATGAGGGGTCGCTAACTCATCAATTTTCTAGTGAATAATTCTGAAGGAACTATGTTCCTTAAGAGTGTGGATGCCTTAGATATTGTAAAGGATGCAAATGCATTATTTGAGCTTCTTGATAGTGTTGTTGAGGAGGTGAGAAAGGAGAATGTAGTACAAATCGTCACTGATAATGCAGCTAACTACAAAGCTGTTGGAAAGAAGTTAATGGAGAAGAAGAAGCATTTGTATTGGCACCATGTGCAGCACAATGCATAGATTTGATGTTTGGGGACTTATTTAACCTGCCTACACTTGCCAATGCTTATCACAAAGCTAAGAAAGTTAGCAATTACATATACAATCATGGTTGGGTACTTGCTTTGATGAGGAGTTTCATAGGAAGAGATTTGGTTCGCCCTGCATCTACTAGGTAATCCATAAATACTTTTAATGTATTTTAGATTACTTTAAGGTTTTATTTTAACAATTAACAATACTTATATATTATTCATTTACGAGTTGACCTTTAAATGTAGGTTTGGCACGGGATGTTTGACTCTTAAAAGCATTAAAAAGAATAGACAAAATTTGGAGGTAATGTTTGCATCCAGCAAGTGGTCAAAGAGTAGCATTCTAAGCAAGCTAAAGGTAAAGCCATAAGAAAAATAATATTGAGGGATTTCCAACTGCATAGGGACCTTCATGCTGCAGCTTATTATCTCAACCCACAAATTGATGTTGATCGAAAGAGCCCAACCAATTTTGAACTTTAGCAAAGTCTTTTCAATTGCGTGGATAGGATGCTTCCAAATCAAGCAAGTAAGGTAGAATTGCATATTCAAATGGATACGTTTATAGAGAAAAAATGATTATTTGGTAGAAATGAAGCAGAGTTGTCAAGGCACAGGCGTAATCCTGGTATCTTTTTGTAGTTGTGTTTATGTTATATACTTATATTTATTTTGAAGATTATTTTTCTTGCTCAATAAATATGTATATTTTGAACCTTTACACTTACAGATAGTTGGTGGAGAAGTTATGGAGATAATACACCTGACTTGACAAGTTTTGCTATTAAAGTGTTGAGCCTTACTTGTTCATCATCAGCATGCGAGCGGAACTGGTCAACCTTTAACCATGTAAGTAATAATTACTTTAACTGTTTATTGTGTTAATAAATTGCTATTTGCATTTCAATTTATCGGTTGTTACATTACATTTTTTAGGTGCATACAAAGAAAAGAAATAGATTAGCAGCAACAAAGCTTAATGCATTGGTATATGTCATGTACAACAAAAGGTTGAGAGCATAAAAATTGATGTTGAGGGACCAAGCGAAGCTGAAGATGCACCATTTCCATTAGATTCGGATGCAGTAGATAGTCACAATGAATGGCTAGTGAAGCCTGATACTGAAGCTGAACCCCCTACTCAAACCGCAGATGATGGAAATGGTGTAGGGAACCCACCCCCAAGAGCTAGCGCCAAAGGTTTCAAACCCTTGTCCTGAAGCTCTATGGCATCAAAATTTGGATGAAATTGACGTTAATGCTATTGTGCTTGGTGATAACGAAGAAGGTGGTGAGAATGATGAAAGTAGAAAAAGGAAGAACTCAAACGAGAAAGCTCGAGGCCAAGGCGTATCTATTGACATTGGAAGAAAACAAGTGAAAACACATGGAGGTTCAACTAGTGGAAAAGGTAAATGATTATTAAATATAAATAGTTATTGCTTTAATTTCATTTCAATATGCTAAAGATGGATGTTCCACACTCACACTCTAAATGGCTTAGGTAAATCTCCGATGCACTTGATTGATGAAGAGGAAGAAGAAGATTGGATGGAACATGAGATCGAGACGGACGAGGGAGATGATGTGGTGGATGGTATTTGTGATAGTGATGATGGTGATGATATTGATGAGGGCGAGGACAACTAGGAGTTTGTTAATCATTAACTTGTTAATTTACTTTGTTAACTTAGGTTTTCGAACTTTGATTTTGTAAGCAAAAGCAAACTAGAGAGTTGCATGGTGTGTCTAAGATAGTAAGATGAGATACAATCATTTACTTTGTTAACTTATGTTGTTTGTTTCTTCAATTAGGTCACTTAGTCATTTACTACTGTCTACTGGAGTGTATTAATTATATTTCTCATTTTTGTAGCTAACTGGTATATTTAGTTATATTAGGAATTGAACAGGTGGGGTGGCAATCTATATTTTGTAGCGAATTGTTCTATTGTATTTTGTATGCACATTTACTGACAAGTCACAAACATATTACTTTGTTTTAGCAGGCTCCAAACATCAATGTGAGTGTGGCCGTGTGGGCACACACTTTATATGCTTTACTTGTGTAGACGCCGACGGTACACATTCTTGAATAATTGATTTCTCTATTTAATTCATAATTCATCATTTAAGATGTGCATATGCTAAATTTCTCTATTTGAGTAACATATGCTAAATTTTCTGAAACAACCGAGTGTACTATGAGTCTATGAAAAGTACAAGTTTACAATGTGCAAAATCAGGTGAAGTCTTAATCCTTGACCTCCACTCCACTTCTTGTTCTTCACTACAATTCTTACGAGTCCTCAAAATTTTCTTTGATTTCTACATTTATAGAGTTACAATAATAAGGTTAGTCTGATAGTCTCAACTCAACAAACAATACATGTAGGCACATAAATACTAAAATACAATAAGGTGATAATGGTGGTGTGATTTAATTTCTTTCAGTATAATGCTATATTGCTATTTCACTTGATAATTGATTTTTGTTTTTCTTTATTTGTTTGAATTATATATATATTCATTATTTTTTACAAAAAAACGCCTTGAGGCTACACTTCGCCTCGGAAAAAGCTTGACTGCCTTGAGGCATAAAAACGATTTTTAAAACATTGTTTGGGATCGAGCTTGTTATCCATGTGAAATCAAAGTGTTTGTTCCTCGTGGTGGATGATCTTTGCCACGTGTACGATCGTGATTATAGGCTTATTTGATGTATCATTAATAAGGTAAACTTTTTTTTTCAAGGGGTCATCACGCCCATAGAGGGCAAGTGTGATAAGGAAAATCTTTTATTGCTACATGCAAAGAGATAGACTTGAGCATCCCAGTAAGATCCATAAGAGAATTTATAGCCTTTGAGAGGGTTTTTTTTTCCTATTTTCTCATAAAATTAAATAAACAAGCGACAACCTACTTATTCATTTCTTTTTTAATTTACATAATTTCTTACAATGTGAATTTTCAAATATTCAAATGAAGAGGGGTGCTCCCTGATTGGACCGAATGGGTTTCACTTTTATAATAAAGTAGATGAATCAGGCGCTATCTGAGACAATGCACGCTATAAGAAGACTTGGTGATTGTACTTTATATATTTAATCTCCCCTAACATCTCACCGGTTATGGATGCTCCTAGAATGATATCAAGTAAACCACATTCGTTTAGTGACCTACTACTACATAGTGAGTAGACAAATACTTGAGTAGTTGATAATGTTTGTTAAGAGAACAATAAATTTACTAGTACACTTCAATATTACGAGTGACAAGTTTCATTGCTTCCGTTCATAATCATCATTTCGTGCCCCTCGGTGGCTATAGTTGAATCTTGATA
Organism: Berberis thunbergii; assembly: GCA_003290165.1. Taxonomy (NCBI): domain Eukaryota; kingdom Viridiplantae; phylum Streptophyta; class Magnoliopsida; order Ranunculales; family Berberidaceae; genus Berberis; species Berberis thunbergii. Next base: position 51,130 of record QNQO01009053.1, read on the forward strand.
TTTTGGTATACAAGGAAATTTTCATTTTTGGACTATGTATTAACTACATACTTATTAAACCTGCATGCGCATTGCACATGAATAATAAAAATAACTTATTGCCATTAAATGAATAATAAAAATGAGATAATTATTTTTAATGAATAAAATGACATAATTTTTGTTTTGGTAATTAGTTAAAAAAATTTGATAGTGGGAATGAATAGTGAGTAGTTATCAAATTAAAAATAGCAAACACTCAAAAGTTGAATAAATTGAAAAAGTATTAAATACTGTTAAAGTTAAAGTCAAATTAAATTATTTTTAAAATAAAGAGGGACTAAATTGTTCAAAAAATGAGGTAATTACTCTAAAAGGTCTTGACTTTATATTAGTATAGAGAAGATATAAGATATGAATTTATATCATGTCATTGTATATTTACTTTCCTAAAGTTGCCTACATATTAATTTATTTTCTTTCTTGTTTAAGTAATTGAAAATTAATGGGTCTGAGGCTACAACCCGTTTCAGTCCCTTGGGCTTCAGCTGCAATTAAAGTATCATTAATTCAACCATTTTTTCAACTTTCTTCATTTTTCACTTCGATTTTCCTAGATATGCGCATAAAATAATCTAACGGTGGTGGTCTGACACTTCGATTTTAGTTCACCAATAAACGCATTCGTGTGTTTGGTTTACCTCGAGAATGATGTGATTCCCTCTTAAACTCTTTCGAAATTAAATTTGAAAGAGTTCACACAAACGTTTTGTTTTCTCCAAATGATTTCCAACCACAGTTTTATCATTACACGTTGCATCTTGCGTTAAATTCCACTGTTTGTTTGTTTTATTTTGTTTTTTTTTAAATGAACCCTTAAACAAGTTCTAAGGGGGGGGTGGGGGGTATTCAATCATGTATTTTAATGGATTCTGAAAGATTTTAAAGTCCATTAAAATATAGGGGTATTCAATTAAGGATTTAAAACAATACAATGAAATCTAGGGGTATTCAAATATAGATTTTAAATGATTGTTTTATAATCCATTAAAATCATGGGGTATTCAATCATGGATTTTAAACAATACAATGAAATCTAGGGGTATTCAAACAACAGAGAAATTTAATGGATTTGTTGACTTGATGGATTTTAAAGGACTTTGAAGGATTTATTTGTGAAAAATATAAATATCAAACTCCTTTACAAATCCGACCTCTTACCCTCGGATTTCAATCTCTTCTTCGTCTCTCCCACCAACACCTAGGGCTTGCTGGTGGTTCCTCTGCCACAAGATCTCGCTAGTTGCTCATCTATTCGATTGTCTTGACCAGATTTCCATCATTTGAATGGATCTCATTTGATGAAGAACTCGCAAGAACCTCAGGTTGCTTGCTTTCTCACGTTGTGCAGAAGAGGGCTTTCAAGAAGAAAGACGAACCTGATCTTGATGGTTCCAATTTCTTCCCAGGGTTTTGCCTTGGCTTCTTCTCCGTTCTCCTTCACATTAGTGCTACCATAGTTCTAATAACTGATCGAATGACCCCAAATAAAATAAAACATTGAGAAGTCTGGGGTTTATGTGGAGAAATCGAAATCGACTTCACCAGCACCTCGAATATATCGATTTCAATTTCTCCTCGCATTTGCAGAGTTCGAGTTGTTGTGCTTCTTCAATGGCGAAACGTTCTCTTTACTCTCTTTCTCTTCTTCTTCGCCCTTACTCAACTGGTACGGTTCTTCTCACTTACCCTTTGAAATGAAAGACATCTCTTCTTTTGGTCAGCTAGCTATCTCATGTACTTCAGTCGATTGTTTGTTTTGAAACCCTTGTTAGTTTACTTGAAAGGAATCGAGGTGGCTGTGGCCACAGCAGAAGCAGCCATGGCCTTTCTTCCTTTTCCCATTCGCTTCTTTACTCTGTTTTGTGCCCTGTACCTGAAACCAACCTGCAAAGAATCAGTCCTCTGTAATCAATAAACTGATCTCATCCAATCCATTACTCTAATAGCGAAAGATGAGCACTCCGAAGTTACCCATCTCTTCAATCTTTCCCCATTCATGTTTGTGTCTTCAATCAAAGACAGAGAGATCCACCTCAAATCCATATCTTTTGAGATTTTCTCAGATACCCATTTGTTCAAGGCGGATAAAAAGGTTGATTTCCACAACCCCTTGAACTTAAAACCTTTGGTGAAGTTTGGAGCAGAGGAAGAGAGAAAAAAGAATGGAGAGTGGTGGATGCAACAGTTCAATGGAGAAGAAGAAGAAGAATCGATTCTTCAAACTATTAGTTCGAGATTTCGATTACAGGCTGGTTAGTAAATTCTCTTCCTTCTCTTTCAAATTTTTTTTTTGTTGTTGAAATCTTTAAACAAACATGGAGTTAAATAGTCCCTTTTCAATACATGTCACATAAAGTACTAATCTTAACATTATTCACTCATCTGTAATTAAGCATTGAGTAGGTCTGTATGAATAGCCAGTAAGTATGAGAGTTCATCTTGTATAGAAAAAAAATATTCATGAAGTTCATCAGACTCTAGTACTTTTGGTATGTTATTAAGATCTATTTAAATGTCTCCCAACACTAGATAAACTTCACTTGAACACAATGAGTGTAGGGATGTTTAGTTTCGTGAAAAATGATAAAACTTTAGTGCACAATGAGGATGTTTATTTTATTTATCGAATCTAGTATCATTGCAGAAGCAGCCATGGCCTTAGGCTCAGTGGGAATACAAATTATGTGAGAGAGAATTATGCTGCTATTGTGATTCAGACAGCTTTCAGAGGTTATCTGGTAAATTCCCAAACTCAGTAGACACAAATGTTTGTGTTTGTGTGGTGGGTTCTTGAAGGTTTTGAAGGGAGGGTTTTATTTGGTATATATTTCAGTTTGATATAAGTTAATGGTGGTAGTTCAAGTGATACTTTCAAATAAATATCCATAAGGTTTCCACATTTTTTAGTTGAAACTTCAGAGTAGTCAAGTTCAGAGTAGTCAAGTTGGCAATCTGCCTTTACTGACCAAAAATAGAGAATATAATGAAGTATAAGGAATTCACTGGGAAATCCACAGCTGAACTGGAAAGGCTTACAACGAAATCAAATGCCCTTGAGGTTTGTAGGATAAACACTTTCTGGTCTTTTTTTGACTTACTATTTGTTCTTGGATTTGTGATATTCTGGATTCGTTTATAGGATACATGCTCCATGCAAAGGGAGAAGATCGAGGAACTACAGGATGAGTAAAATGTTGCAAATGAGAAGTTGAAGGTAATTTGTGAATTTTTAGAAAGTGTGGAAACAACCCATTTTTTTTTTTTTATCACATCTGCTTGCAATATAGCGCTGATGGAAAAATACATCTGAAGCTCGTTATAGATGGCTAATTTGACAACATTGGAGACACGAACTGAATATGAAGGGCAAAAGCAACTCGTCATTGACTTGCAAAATCGTCTGATAGATGCAGAGCTTCATGTTGTTGAGGCTGAGAAGCTTCGGAAAAAGTTGCATAACACCATTTTGGTATGTTCATTTTTGTTTTTGTCCTTTTTGCTTGATTTGTGCCACTATTCCTCTGGCTTACATCTATTTATGTTTAAATTCCAGGAGCTTAAAAGAACATTCGCGTGTTCTGCAGAGTGAGGCCTTTGTTGCCAGATGAGAGTGCTGGTGTGGAATCCCCAGTTATTTCTTACCCTACGTCAACAGAGTCTCTTGGTCGTGCAATAGACTTGTTACAAAATGGTAATGAGTATTTATTCACAGCTGGTGTTTCTAAAAACTAGTTTAGGTGAATTACATACATTGTACTGTTTTGGATTGTGTTTGCCTTCTCATAAGTATTGAACACTAAATAGTTATTACATTATCAGCAGGACCAAAGCATCAATTTACATTTGATAAACATTTGATAAACATTATAAGTATTTGCACACAACTCTTCGCTGCAAGATGTTTTATAGAAATCTCGCAGCTGGTTCAAAGTGCTTTGGATGGTTACAAGGTATCCTTTATAAACAGACACCTTATGTCTCTTATGCTGGTTGTATTTATGTTCGTTCTTTACTGTCTAGTTTTGAAAAAGGTTTTGTCCAATTAGACCAAAGTCATGAACAATTTTACAACTTTTTAGCCGGGAGTGATACTTGTTTCTGGCAGGTCTTCATATTTGCTTATGGACAAATTGGTTCAGGTAAAACATATACTATGATGGGCAGACCAGAAACTCCAGATAAAAAAGGCTTGATACCTAGATCCTTGGAACAAATTTTTAAAAGTAGTCAAGCCGCTTGCATCGCAGGGATGGAATTACAAAATGTAGGTACCTATTTGACTTTATCGGAATTATTAAATGTTGCTCATGGATTACCATGTGTCAAATCCTAAATTTTATTTTAAAACATCAGGCATCAATGCTGGAAATATACAATGACACAGTATGGGATTTGCTTGCAACAAATTGGGCTAGTGCATTCGATAGTGCTACCAAACAGTATGCAATCAAACATGATGGAAATGGAAACACATGTTTCTGATCTCACCATCGTAGACGTATGCAGTATTAGAGAGGTGGTCTCTCTGCTACACCAGGCATCACAGAGCAGGTATATATATATATATATTTTTCTGTACTATATATTTCTCTGCTACACCAGGCATTCAAATCTGAGTGAATAAACTTCAGCAATACTCTTGTTCAATGCTATATATTACTTTTATGATGCTAAAGTATATGCTTAAAAGATTTTGAAAATTGACTTGAAACATATGATAAGTTACGTTGCTTTTGTTGTGACCCTTTTTGTATGCTCCAAGTTGAGCTTTTGAGGACTATAGTTATAATCTGGGTGCTCATTTTATTTGTGTAGGGGTACAAAAATATTATGAAAAATTGCATGGAGAATGCAAAGGTGCTAAAAGAAAGTCTAGAGAAGATGGGCCGGTTTGAAATCCAAGCAGGATACCAACCAAGGCTGCTCACGTTACAGCCACTGTGGATGAAGTGAAGAAGGCAGCTGAATCCGTTGGACATGTAGTTAAGAAAACTGTGAGGGAGACTGAAGCAGATGTTGCTAGCTATTGGAAGAAATTTGTGGACGCGAAGCAGATGAGTCCCTGCTAAGTATGGTTTTACTGGATGCTTGGATCAAGCATGTACGTTGTCATTGAGGGACCGTTGTTGCATTATGGTGTTGTGTTGAAGTAAATAAGTGAAGCTGCTAGTAGCTTAATTGTTTAACTATATTCTCACTAGTACCTTGTTTGGATCTAGCTATTCTAATAAGATTTTGTAACATGTAGTTGAGAATCTTTCTTTAATTAAATTCTTTTTGTGGAAAAGACAAAATTAAGTTTTGTCCATCAATATTTTTTTTTTGTTTATCAAGTTTGTCAGGTTTATTTGTTGGGTTTATTACTAAAGTGTGTATTATCATGAGACAGAGAATGGAAAAAGCAGGCTCGAGCCGGCGTTACTTAAAAAACCAACCCAATCCTCTTCCCGTCCTTGCTATCCTTGCTAATGACATAAGTGAATTAGCAGAAGATGAGAATGAGTTTTTTAGTCCAATACTAAAAATCCAATAATAACAATCCATTAAAATCCATAACAATCCTTTATAAAATTCAGAAAATCCAATAATAAAAATCCATTAAAATCCAGTGGATTCTGTAAATTCCACAAAATCCAGTCACTTAAAATCCATTAAAATCCAGTGAATTCTGTAAAGTCTTTCAGACTCTATTAAAATCCATGAGATTTAAAGTCTTTCAGACTTTATTAAAATCCATGATTGAATACCCCCCTGTAAATGACAAAAAAAACACTTATAAGGACAATGAACATTGAATTGTCTTCGACCCGATTTCTTTCACATTTTGCCCTTATAATTTAATTTTATTTATATTTAAATTCAGTTTCTCCTTTATTATATAATTACATCACATCCACCTCTAAATATTTATTAATTATAACTTATTTGAAGCTTTTAATATAATTTATTTGAAGCCCTTTAAGTGTTTGTAAATTATAAATAGGCTCTACATCTAACATTTGTATTTTTTATTTTGCCCTTCCAACTTAATTCTATTTACATTTAAAACCAATCCCTCCCCAACATTATGTAATTATACCTAAGCTCTAATATAATTTATTTTAAGCCTCCTATATTGTTCATGAATTTAATTTTTCTATTTTTATTGTATTTTGAATAAACTTAAAACTTAATATATTGATTTAAACCATTTAATATTTAAGAGTATGAATAGCATGTGAAGCGCGTACAAAACTAAATTCAAAATATTTTTGTTTGACCATTATTGAAATCAACAATCTAATGTTTATAAATTGATAATTAATCACTGCATCATGAACTTGATAAAAAAAAATCATACACCTAACGCATAATCAAATAGGTGATACACAAAATTTAAGTATTAACACTATTTCTTTTATGTGTCAATCAACGACTTGCTCAATGCATATATATATATTTAATGCAAAATTGTTGAATGATAGAAAAATTTACATTTAATTAATCAAGAAAATAAATAACATAAAATAAATATTTTTAATGCATGCGTAGCGGGCACTTCCGACTAGTCTGAGAAAATGTTAGCACATTCGAATATGATTCATTGATTGACATGATTGATCTCAACATCGGGTTAAAGTTGGGCGCGAAGTGGTGCTTATTTTTCATTCTTACGAGTAAGAAAAAAAACTTGGACAAATCAGCTACGTGTTTACTACTTATAGCTGACTGGGACAAACATCAAATTGTAAAGATTGTAGATTAAAGATGATTACGATTAAAAGTTGGGAAATGTGTTGAGGATTGTGATTTCTTTTTTCGAGTTAATTTCGGTCTTCTGATTTTAAGAAATATTTCAGTGTGTAAAGAAAAACGCAAAAGCTTCGAGGATACATAAAATATATAATGAATTTCGAGAGTATATGAACTATGTGAAAAAATAACATGCAAGTAAATAAATCTATTGAAGATACTTAATGAAACCTAAATAAATACTCAAAAATGAAACAAACATAAATCTACATATAATAAGGAAATCATGGAGTGGTTTCAAAAATCAATATATAAATAGAAGTGATGATAATTAAAAATAGGGGGTGGTGTAAAAAATCAATAAATAATTTAAAAAATCCGAAATTATTTAAAACAACCATCGAAAAATTAATTTTTGATAGCTGATTTTGACAGCTTGAGTTTGACCTAGCCGAGGGGCTTCGCCATGTTTGCGAGGCGAAACGCTTACTGTCAGAGGAGCGTTTCCTTTATGCTACCTTGGTAGGCGTGGTGGATTTTGACATGATGGGAAGGAGGCTGTTAATCTCATCAAAGGTCATTCGGGGCAAATTAGAGCTTCTGGAGCTAATCAGAGAAGAACATCTCATAATCGACTTTGATTTCGCCCATTATAGGAGGGCTGCTTTCGGACCCATCTCTCGAGAAGAAGGTTCTGGCTCCTCAGGACAAGCTACAGAGGAAGTTGTTTATTTTCTTCCTTCTTTAAAATAATTGTAACGTCCTTCCCGGAACAAACAAAATTTTAATGAAAGCATTATTTTATCTTGTACTGTTGTGTTTTCTTTAGAAGCTTCATAGACCATAGAATTAGTACTATCGGGCCCAGCTATTGGCAGAACGCATGTTTTTGTTGAGTTGTTTCGAAATTGCCTGCTTTTGGCTACTATTGTTTATGGGTGAGCCGTTGTTGTACGCATATTGCAGACTATGCGTTGAGATGCTCCAAAAAATGTTATCTTTCGAAGAGCGTTGATCGCTCGGGAGGTCATCGTCGTCGTGTGTAGGAATGCCACCAAGACATTGGCTTCGTCGATCGTCATCATTCGTTCGCGGTGGACTAGGTGTTGAGCACTTGGGGCTGTTGTCATCAGTTTCGGACTGATCGAGCTTACACGATAAGATCGTCGATAATTGTTTGTTAGAGAACATTGATCCCTTGGCGAGTCATCATCATCAAGTGTGTGAGCGCTGACTAGACTCCCATTTCATCGACCACCGTCATCCGCACGCAACGGATTAGGCGATGGGCACTAGAAGCCGTCTTCATCAGTCATGAACTAACTAAGCTTACCTGGTAAGTTTGGTGATCATTGTCTGTTATATAGCAATGATCCCTTGGCGAGTCTTCGTCATCAGGCGTGTGAGCGCTGACTAGACTCCCACTTCTTCGGCCGTCGTCGTCCTATTGCAGCGAACTAGGCGTTGGGCACCAAAAGCCGTCGTCATTAGTCGCGAACTGACTAAGCTTACCTGGTAAATTTGGCGATCATTGTCTGTTAGAGAGCAATGATCCCTTGGTCGTTGTCTCTTCGAATTTGGTCATAACGGGGATGATCGAAGGTCAAGTTGGCCATAACGGGCAGCAGTGGAAGTTTAGTAAAAGCAAATATTTGTATTGATACTATTTTTTGAGATGCTCTACATTCCATGGTCGTTTTAGTCTGTCGTTGTTTACGTCTTCCAACCAGTACATCCCCGGCATGTTGACCTTGTTTACTCTGTAGGGTCCTTCCCAGTTCGAGTTCAGTTTTTCCACGCCAGCTTCTTTGGTGTTTTGCTGAGTCTTCCTGAGTACCCAATCTCCCAACTTGAATTCGCGTGGCTTGACCTTCTTATTGTAGTATTGCGCTATGTGTTGCTGGTAGGCAACTATCTTGGTGGAGGCTAGATCCCGCTTTTCTTCGAGGAGATCTAGCCCAACATGCAAGGATTGTCGTTACCGTCTGGTCTGAACTCTTCCGTTCGAAAGGTTGGCACTTCAAGTTCCACTGGAACCATAGCTTCTGACCCATATGCCAAAGCGAATGGTGTTTCTCCAGTAGGGATTTTTTTAGTTGTTCGATATGCCTAGAGTATTTTGGTAGTTTTGGAACCCACACTACACCAAAAGGCTCGTTTAGCTACGGGGAGGTGGCCACGGCTCTAAGCCGTTGGTTGATTTGCCACGGCTAAAAACCGTGGCTATAACGACCAACGGTTTAAAACCGTTGCTAAAAAATAAAACCATGGGGAAAAAACACTACACTAAAAGGGTTGTTACGGTTTTAAACTGTGGCTATAACTGCCAACGGTTTATAACCGTGGCTAAACCTGCCAACGGTTTGAAACCGTAGCAAAAATGTTTTAACTTTCACACTTTCGCCAATATGGTTTCGCGCTTTGGCAAAAAAAATGATGAAAAACAGATATTCTCGAAAGAAAGAAGAAGGATGAATGAAGGAGAAGCAGGGAAGAAGAAGAAGAAGGACGAAACAGGGAAGAAGAAAAAGGACGAAACAGGGAAGAAGAAGGACGAAACAGGGAAGGACGATAGAAGAAGAAGCAGGGACAAAACATACTCTCGAAGCAGGGAAGAAGAAGGACGAATGAAGGAGAGGACGATAGAAGAAGAAGAAGAAGAAGAAGAAGAAGAAGAGAAGGTAAGATCTCCTTTTTCTTCTTTAGATCTCCTTATTTTTTAGATCTCTTTGTTGATCTCTTCTTCTTATTTTTTTCTTCTTTCAGCAAAGCAAACCCTAGAACTCACTTTCTTCTTTTCTCCAGCTCGATTTCTGAAGAGGAGAAGAAGAAGATTTCTCCGAATGGATCAATTTCCCCCGAATGGATCAATTTCTCCGCTCCCGAAGAAGATTGTTGATGATGAAGCCTGGTTTTACACCCCCATTGAAGGTTTTACTTTGAATCTCAATCGATCAGGGAGAAAGTTTAAATTGGGTTTTTTGCTTGATAAAAATTGGATTGTTATTGTTTGGTTTTGTCATCAGTGAAGAAACTTCACTAGAGTAATTGGGTTTTTTGCTTGATATTCATGGGTTTCTTATTCTTTTGTAGGTCATGAATGTGTACCTTGAATTATTAAAAGAGAGAGAAAAAAGAGATCCTAAAAGTTCTTGAACTGCCACTTCTTCAACACATTCTTCTATAATAAGGTTAGCCTGTTACTCGTGTTATGCAAACTGAAAAGATTTTATTTCATTACATCAATTTTATCAACACAAGACACTGTTTTAATGTTAATTCCTGCTCAAATTTTTGTTGTTATTCAGGAGTCCTGATTGACAATAAAACTCTCTGGTGGCCAGGATTTATTCTTTTTCTTTCTGATTTGTTGTGTAGTTGAGTAGCGGGAGAGCAGGTTATGATTATAAAGCGGTCAAAAGATGGACTACACCAAGGAAGTTAGGGTACGACCTTATCGAGTGTGACAAGGTAAAACATCTATACCCTTTCTGAACTTTTCTTTTCAAGTTCTGTTCTATCTTATAAGCCCTGGATTATTGCATCATATCTTAATGAATTTATTGCAGATTTTTGTTCCCATTCACAAGGAGATTCATTGGTGCTTAGCAATTATCAACCAAAAGGAGCAAAAGTTCCAATATCTTGATTCACTTAGAGGCAGGGATTCCAAAGTGCTGAAAGTTCTGGTATGTTAGAGACATTTGTTTATGAAAAGAGTACTGTATACTTTTATAATCTGCAACGGCTCCAAAATTTTGTTCTCAAGTTAAAAAAATAAGTTAGATATATATAGTTCAGCTACAATACTCCACTCTTTTTCCTTTCTCCATTATCTTGTTTTTCAAAATGCCTAGAAAAATAGTTTTTCTTTCCTTCCGAGGGGAGGACAACGAAGTTGCTTTCTTCCCTCTGACCTTGGGTTTCCCCTACTGGACTTTATATTAAATTAGATTCATCAACCCTTTTAGATAGTACTAGGAACGGAAAGTGATGATAGCATCTCGTAGCTTTGAAGTAAGTAATAATAAAAGAAGGATCCTATCATTCTAGAATATTTTGTTTTAAGTTTGTATGCCACATATACATGCCACCTACTGTGGCGGGGAATGAGCGCGATGGTAACTGGGAACTAGTGACATTGTTTAAGAAAGAAATAATGAATGGATATACTAGATTTATAATCATTTGTTGTCCAGCCAAACTTAGAGGCAAGAGAAGTTTATTAGCAAAAAATTTAGGACTTGTTCAAAGTGATTAAGTACTTATAGTTCAATGCTTATTTCTCAAACTATAACATAGTTAATAAAGATTTCTTTTATCTCTATTGGATGGGCTGTTTTACTCAATTTATGATATGAAAGACTAGTTTGTTAGAAATTTAGAGTGTATTTTATCGTTGAACTTTATCAATAGAAGGAAAAACATTTATGGTATAATTTTATGCCTTAGTTTTATCATCAGAGGTAAGTTAGGTTGGGCGAGAGAGAATAGTTAATCATTTGTACTGTATTCTGCTATTTCATATATGTTTCCCTTGATATTTATACTTTTATTGCAACATTAAAATTTCTCCTACCTAAAAGCAAGCATGTTGCCTTTCTTATTATACTGTACTCATGTTGCCTTTTTTATTTGGAAAGAAGTTCAAGTTTTATTGAAACAGCTGAAAAACTGTACAAATGGAAGCAAAAACAAAGGTTGCTTCAACCTCAAGCTTCAAAATTGAGAATATAACATTAACAATCCCATATGTTATATTATTTACTAGTAAATCATATAACCTCCAAGCCTGCACAAAGAAGAAATGGGAAGGTCAAGGGAGGAAAATTGTTTCATTAAATTTTATCCTTTTTATATAAAATAAATAAATAACAATAATGATAAAAAGAAGTATGAAAAACATATTTTGGAAGTTAGTACATGAGTTGCAATGTTGACCTACAAATCAATATAAAACTAATTGATGAAAGAGTAAATAATAAACTGTACAGGCGTGTCCTCGGCTTGTCTCCAGCATATCTCATTTTTTTTCCCAAGACATTTTTCGACATTCTGCATCGGTGTTGAATATCGATACATGTACCCGAGAAGTTACATGCCACCAAACCAATTAAGCTCATGCGTGTCCTTATTTTATAATGTATATCAAACTTCATTCTAATCATTACTCTTCCCCAAGGTCAAATTTCAAATTCCAATATCCTCATCTTGGATTAAATCACACCTTACTCTAGCTACATCCTTATATCCATGTTGTCTTTTTTATTTGTTAAAAGTGAAAATGTGCGGTGTCTAGAGGGAGGGAAAGCATACAAAGCTCCTTCAAAAGTCATTAGGCGAACAGGCCAAATTTCTCACGCTTAAGCGGCCGCGTAGGCTAGCCTTTAATAGCACATGTAGTAAGAACAATATCAATAAGGTTGTGTTTGTTTTCATTAAGAAGTAAGAAGTTGCTTCTTATTCTAGTAAGAAGGAAGCACTTTATAGTGCTTACTGGAGTTAAGTTTTGCTTCTAATTTGGAGTCAAGGTTTGCTTCACAAAACAAACACTCTAATGGGTCAAAGTTCTGATTCAAAAGTTTGCTTCTAATTATAAGCAAAAACAAAGACCCTAGCTCAGTTGGTAGACTTTAGACTTGTAGCGGATGGTATTCAAGTTAAGGTATTCAATAGTTTCCCCTCATTTCTGACTTAAGCTGTTTCAGATGTCTCCAGTCTCCCCAACGATATGAAATATCCAGGGATGGTAGTCTAATTACGTTGAAATTTTTCTTATTTTTCTTTCAATTCAAGCATCATCGTGTCAACAAATGACTTTGTCCAAATAGACAGTTGTATATATTTACAATAACAAATGTTAATACAAGATTTAATGGTTTCTTTATTTTTTTTTTTCTGTGCAGGCTAGGTATTTTGTGGATGAGGTTAAGGATAAGAGTGCAAAAGATATTGACGTAAGTGCTTGGCAGCATGAATATATCAGTGACCTTTCTGAACAGGAGAATGGGTATGTAGTACCTTTAATTGTATGCCATATTCTTGGGAAGTTATTACTGAACAAAAGTTATTAGAATAGTAGTGTTAAATGTTAAAAATAGTGGCAGTGATGATAATAGATGTGACTGGTAATAATAACTGCAAAGTAGTTTGTCAGGATGGTGAAACATGTATCTGAGGTTTTATTTATTATACAGATTTGTTTGTTGTATCCATTTTTTTTTCCTGAAACTTTTTTTATCTATTACAAAGGATGTGCAAAGGCTGAAAGCTATCATCTCTAATCATTTTAGAAAATCCTTATAAAGGTGTTTCCACATTTCTGTTATGTTAATGACCGGCGAATGCTTCAAAGCTCTAGCTTTCAAGGAGTGAAAGCCAATTACTTTATTAGGATCCTTCTCATTTTGACAACGCTGTCCCAATGGTAGGTCAACCTCTATCCAAGAAGTTGTATTCACCTACTACCATGCCGTCCATTATAAAATATCAACCTCTAGATCGCAGTTGGATGTCGGTTAGCTCTGATATGAAACTCTGATATGAAATGTTCAGAACCACCAACCATATGCTTTATATTCATTTGCAGTTACCAAACTGCACATGAGAATGCCTAATCACATCACATTTAGATAAAAGATGGTTTCATTTATATGCTAAACAGTCAAAGGTACTTGTCAAATTTTAATAATAACTTTCGATTAGGAAGAAGGAATCTGATGTATTGATAATTGCCTTTTCTATGTTCGTTTAACGTATTGTGTTGACCATAATGACAAGTACTATGATTCCCCATGTTCACTAGAGTTCTTTGGTGTTGATGTCTTTGTTGCTCGTGTTACTTATTATCTGGAATCTGAAAATTACTTTTGATCTTAAACAGGTCTGATTGTGGTATGTTCATGATCAAGTACAGTGACTTTTACAGCAGAGGTTTGGGGCTCATTTTTAAGCAGGTAGCTATGAATTTAAAAAGTGTAGTTTCCAGCTTTATTCATTTATTTACGTTGTTCCATGCATTATTTAAAAGGACAAATGCAATAGTATAGTTTGGACTTTCTCAAGAGTTTTATCTTTTCACATTAAATAAGTATATATATTTATATTAAAATATTTTTTTTTAAATTTAAAAAAAAAAGTGGACCAGTTATTCAGTTTTTGCATGGACTACCCTGTTTTATAATCACTGCTTCTTTAATTTCCCTACAGTCACTAGGAAAAACTAAGGTTGTGTTTGATTTCAAGAAAATTTGCCAAAAGTGAGGAAGAGGAAGAGAAATGATGCATTTTGTGATTATGGCTAACCTCTTGCTTTGTTATGTCCCTAAGTGGGCATGGTCAGTTTGTCACTCGTTATTATTCCAACCAAGCCTGGCTTGGACTAGAGTAGCTCTACAATGTTTGAATAACATTGATCTCTCAAAACTTGCATTTTTGATCTTCCAAAAGTTGCTTGTCTTGATAAATCAACTGTTGTAAATTTCATTATGCTAGAAATTTCATACCTTGTGTAGGTTTCGTATGTTTATATTGTGCGTAAAGGTGTTCTTTAACTGGACTGAACTCGTAGTTGGGCGTCCAACTCTTTATATACCCAGAATGTTAGGACGTTAGTGAATAGAGAGTTGTGTGTACATTTTGAGAGAAGCCTCCAGGTGAGAGAAGCCTGAGTTGAAAGGTAAATTTTGAGTGTTATTTACTCTGTGTTATCTTCTGTTTCATTTCCTTTTTTTATTGCATTTTACCTACAGTTGTTAACCTCAGAATTTTTCCCTTGGATTCTCACAAAATCCACAAACTAGGCCTTCTTCTAGATGAAGTTTTAGAAACATACAACTACTGCAAGTCTTGAGCAGTTATTTCATGGATAGATTTCCATATACTGTTTTTCAAAACATGACTTCTATGTATAATGAATTTTTTTTAGTCATCCAATATTTTCAGTCGATAATTGTTTGACATTAAAGCTAGTGTAGAAAAGAAGAAAAAACGTTTCTAGGATATATTGAAACGGGTGCTTTGTTTACTTATACTGGAAGGTTCTGTATAGTGTCCTTGAGTATTTTTTTGCACATGTAATTTATTTTTTAATTCATCCATCAACCCTCCTTAGTAGCCAACTGCTTGTAGATTTTCAAATCGAGAATGAGCATTTGATATTGATGATTCTTATTTGTAACTTTCGCCAAAGACTTGGATTTGCCTGATATACTGGTTTTTTTAAAATGATTTACTGAATATTTTGTGGTATCTTAACTGCAGGAGCCACTTAGAACTTTTACTGGTCGTGAGAAATACAAGAGGCCTCTATGGGTCACTGATGCACTAGATAAACCTTCAGTGGTAAGATCTTCTGCTGCTTTATTTATTCAATCTTGGCTTGCATATATAAGAGAGGTACTTCCTCATTTTTATACAATCTCACAAGGTCATCATACCTGCCACAACCATGAAGCATGACACTGCAGTATCATGCATTGTCTTTGCTTAGCTCATGCAAGTTACACACCTTGTACTCATACAACTTCTTGTGATTGGTTGTGGGTTTGAAAGTCACAAGCAGAGTCTAATGAATTTCATATTTATTGAAAGCTCAATATTGCCCTGTTGTTTAGCTTATGGACATGGATTATGTGGCATGGCTGCTTAGGTGGACCACAGTAAAAACAAATGTTTATGTGACAAATGTCTGTCTGCATTGCAGTTACACTTGATGTTTGTTACAATTTCCAAAAGCATCTGATAAGCATTGTTTTTGCAGACTCCCCAGATATTCGCGTCAGTCCAATGCTGAACAAGGTGATGTGTGCTCGTTTGCATAATCTATTTATTTTAATGCTTATATTAATACTCCTTTGTTAAATAGAAATGAATATATGAATGTATGACATTGCTACCTTTCTACTGGAAATGGTAAGTGCTTTGCTAATCTTGTGTCGTTTATGATATCCATTAGCTGTTTACTTAAAGTAAATATGAGGCTGCTATCTTGTAGTATTCATATAACTTAGAAAATTTAAAAGGACTTGCACACATTGGAATTTTTTGAAGTCCACAAGAAGGAAGAATCCGATTCTCTTCATGGATACATATATATTCAAAACAAACTATTTTTTATTTTTTTTCCTGCAATCTCCATGTAATCCCTGATCAAAGATCAAATGTTGCTGATATAAAAGTGTCTTTCGCAGTGCCAACACTTTTCAGGCACCCCTATAAATTTTTTTTAAGGATGAGCAGGGCAACTGTTGGCTAAAACTGCTTCCCTTGAAATTCATTTTTCTTTTAAATGTTCTAGTTAGTTTATTTTTTAAGGCAGCTCCTATGAGCAGTGTACCGAATGTGGTTCTTTGGTGCGACGTGCAACTAACCAAGGATGCAGCAGGGATATGCATACCCAACATAAAGCTAGAGAACTCAACCAATGTAGATGATGTCTTCCCAAAGGGAAATACGACCTATCTTGTCAATGGTGAATCAACACAAGGATGGTTTGCTCTTGACTATACCCTTGATGGCTTGACAAATGTCAGCTGTAAGTGATTTCTTATCAATTGATTCTAAACTCAGCATCTTAAAAAGGACTAGGCAACTGGCATGTGTTCATTCCAAATTAGAATGTCACCCACATTTTTTGGTAATTTTGTTACTGGGATAGTTCCAATTGGAATGTTGTGTTGGTCATTTGGATAATGAATACTCTTTGCTTCAAAATATATGCAACATAAGTTTGTTTAATGTACACACATACAGACCCTCTTACTATAAAACTTTTAGGAATTCCATTAAGTTCATTGATGAGTGCACATCAAAGTATAAAATCCAATGTGTTTAAATTAGTACTGACAGATTGTTTGTCAATTGGCAGTAAAGCAGGGCGTCCAGTCTCGGACAAACAGATTTGATGGTAATCTACTTCAAATTCTTCTTGTGGAAGATGTAGCATTGCAATTGAAGCCTCCGAGCTTATGGCTGAACATTCAAGTGAGTAAAGTGAACTAGTGATTGCAACTCATTAATGAATGCACCAATTTCTGCACCTGCAACAATTAGACTCTTCTTCCATGATTGCTTTGTCGAAGTTATTTACCATCCTAGATGATAGTTATGCTCTCGTGTTAGCATATTCTGTTAGGTCTGTAGCTAGAATGTACATTGTACATGTGGTTCAGTTGTGACAGAAGTAGCATAGTTTCAAGCTTTTATGTCGTTTTTATCTGCATGTCAGTTCTTATCTTTAGTTCCAAAGTTTCTATTTTTGTATGTTTCCTGTTGGCATGCATCAATCAAATTTTATGGCCCTATAATTGTTCAGTATGGTGGTTAATGTCACTTTGATGTTTTCCTAAGAACCTCGAACCCTATAGTGCATGCTATCATTGTGCAATAGACACAGTAGTATTACTATGTCAGTACTCATGCACACACACGAAGACTAGTGTTTATCATTTTTGTCTAATTTCATTCAGTTTACCTATTAAAAATAAATGTCATTGGTACAATTGTTATTTTGGCAAGTTTCGAAAGATTCAACAGGCTTGTTGCTGTGTAAATGTTGGGTAGAGCCTGCCCAACTTGCAGCTTTACTTAGGATCAGATTTGAGGTTAGAATCAAAACTTCAGGTGTTAGCTAAATGGGTCTACTACTTACTGCCGCCATTTTCTTGAATGAAACCAAATGAACAAAAAGTTCCTTCACCTTCTCACTCTCCCAATCTACCAAGCTCTCTTCTTTTTCATGTGCTGATTTATCTGTTTTTGATAATGGCGGCACCATTTCTTCTCATGTTTTTGTTCATGGGTTTGGTTTGAATTTGTTCATCCAAATTGATCTTCAGTTTCTATGCAAAATCTAGTTAGTGTGCAACAGTTTGATAAAATGCTTGAAAGAATTCTTATAGCTTGGAATTTGATGGATTCAGGTTATGAGCAGATGAGTTTGCTAGGGAAGCAGTCTGGTCTTTAGTGAATGCAAGAGTTGGGACTGCAGTTTGAGTTGGCAACTCTGGTGAGCTTATTGTCTTTAGTTTTCAATTTGGATCATTTGTTTTTGGTCAATAGGTAGATGATATATAGTTTAGTGATGTTGACTCTTCAACGTTGACGTAATTCTGGGTGGTTCTTTGATGAATGTGTATGAAACATGCTAATTTTATGTTGGTACGTGAAAGGCTTGTTCCTTTGTTGAAAAAAATTCTAAAATTTTATCATAACATGTTGATTTGTGGAAATTTTAGAGGCTGGTTCCACAATAATAATAGGATGCTATCAGTATGGTGGTTATGGCCCATTTCTAATAAAGTGCTCTTCATCTTCATGTGTCTCTACTCTTTCCAAATTTGCCACGACTTACGTAGTTTGAACTCTGCTTCTTTCCTTGCTTTCATGTTAAAAAAAATTTATTCCAGGAATTTTTTTTCAGTTTTAAAGGTTTTTACTTGGACAGCTAGTAGAGATTCTGCAAAATACATCGTATAGCTCTTTACTAACTTTGACATCAACAGCCGCAACATTTCATGCAATCTTTGCCACCAATGCAACGGGCCCAGTTGCAACATCCATTGCAGCAGTAGCAACAACAGCAACAGCTGAGACAGCAAGTGCAGCAACAGGGAATTCAACCGGAATCTGCAGTAAAGCAATCCTATCAGATCTACTTGCTGCTGGGTCTGTTACGACAGGTACTTGACAGCTCTTAAAACAAAGTGGCGTGACTCTGTTTGGGGCTGGTCTGTTTTGTGACAGCAAGCTGGGGGCTGAGTTGTTCGGTCTATTGGGGAATTTCAGGCATCTTTGTTTTGCTTTGTTGTTCCTTGGTGAGTTGTTATCTCTGTTCTTTGTTAATTAATCAGATTAAAAAAACCAATAGACTGTTTTGATAATGCTCGAGTCTTTTTTGTTTCTTGTTTATTAGTGTAGTGAATTTTTTTTTGTTGGTTATGCATATGTATGGCTAAAGAATTTCATTTTGCAATGCAGTGAAACACTTAAGTGCATTGCCCATGTCTCATTTTTCTATGAGTTGGGTATGTGAGGCATCAGCAATGTGCTACTGGTATTTATTTTATTTTAAGCAGCAAGGAAATGTCTAATCAACACAATGCTCCTCTTTTTAGTTTTACTGTCTTATTGATTTTTTTTTTCTTCAGGGAAGGTTTCACTGGAATGGATCCTTATTTCACGACAGTAGTCCCCCGTGAGTTCTTGCTTAGAATTTTGTGTACATTTTTGTCATGTCATTAGCATATGTTGAGACTTTCATTTTTTTGATTTAGGTAAACACTGAGGTTATTGCTGGAGAAGGAATGATTGTAACTGCAGGGGTGATAGACTGTCATGTCCATTACATATGTCCTCAAATGACATTTGAAGCTATATCAAGCGGTTAGATTTCTATTTATATATTTATTTATTTATTTCCTTTGAGCAGTCAAGCTTAACAGAATCTTAGCAATGGCCAAATGTATAGATAGGAATGCTAGAACACTAGATAGGTCTAGAAAATCAACTATAGCATGGCAAAAAAATTAACAGTTATTGACTCTTCATGATGACGTTGTTGTCTCTGAAAGTAACTTTTAATAATCCCTGAAGGCATCACTACTTTGGTGGGAGGTGGGACTGGACCGTTGCATGGATCACGCGCAACAACATGTACACCTGCACCAGCACATATGAAATTTATGCTGCAGTCCACTGATGACATGCCATTGAATTTTGGCTTTACTGGGAAGGTATACTTTTATTTTTTTCAATTGTTTTACTATGGTGTTGTCAAGTGGGTTAGACTTGATATTTTGATTGGGGGAAATTATGCATCTGTTTAAATACCAGAGCTGAAATGTTGCTCCTTACCTTTTGTTGTTTACAATTTCTTTAATAAGTTTTTGCTTACTTTCCAGAGGAACACAAACTAAATGAAGACCTTCAGAAGGAAGTCCATATTTTAAAGTTGAGCAAGGATACAGTACGTTTTACTTCAATTTCTAGAACTTAACTAATTTATTGTTGATGAGATGCATAATGTAGTCCACGCTAGCACCTTTCCAGGGGTTTTTTTTTATTGATTACAGTCTATTACCATGTTTTTATGTTTCACTAAATGACCCTTGATCATTGGCTACCTGATGTTTTATGCATATCTGTCCTAGGTACATTTATACCCAGTCAATTAGT
This sequence comes from Berberis thunbergii, assembly GCA_003290165.1. NCBI lineage: Eukaryota > Viridiplantae > Streptophyta > Magnoliopsida > Ranunculales > Berberidaceae > Berberis > Berberis thunbergii. The sequence continues at coordinate 71,080 of QNQO01009053.1, forward strand.
TGAAAGATTGACTTATTGAAAGGGAACCCTTATGAATCTTGATCAAAATACGCTTTGGTGTAATTCTTCTATGTAACACTGGCAAATACATGTCAGTGACGAACTTGGGTATGGGCCGTATGGCATGTCAGACATGTTAACCAAATTACCAACCAAATTGAGGGTGCAATATTTTCACTTTTATAAACTTCATTTTGTTAGTCATTTTTAAATTGATCATTTTCTATATTGCCATATATTCATAAGTCATAACATTCATATTTTTCCCCCTTAAGCGTGGAGTACTTGTCCTGGCTACAAAGCTTATATTTTGGTTGTTATTGTTTATATATTTCTTGTGGAAGTGAAGAGTCTTTGATACAAAGGTTTGATTGTGTTTGTCTAGTTGACTTAACTATTTGGTAGTTCAATTTGGAAATATAAAACCCAAGAACTAAACAATAGGAAATTTGATGTTCATTACCTTAAAACAAGAGGCTATATGTCCCCTCTCTCTTACCTTCCCCCTCACTTGCATGAATCCCCATGTACCCTTGGTGAATGGATAATATTAATGAATAGTTATTAATGATAATTATGTGTGTTTATCTTTGTGTCTGTTGATTATTGACCATCTTCGTGTTTACCATGTGCCTTTCGGTAGAATTCTTTCTAATTTCTATGATTTTTATGTCTTTAGGGGCAGAAGTCTGTGCCAGAGATGACAGCTTTACAAAATGAATTCAATCAAAAAATATTAGAAATAAAGCAACTGCAATTAGAGTTGACTAGAAGGAATGATGAAGAGCAAGAAGTTGAAAGTGCTGAAATTTTAAAAGGAGTGATTGCAACCCTAGAGAAGGAGAACATCAAGCTTAAGGTTACTTGTGACGCCCTGTAATTTTGTTATGTTCAATCGAGTTCTGCATAACTGGCATTTTTTAGTTGGGGAGTCTTGAAACTGTTATATGTATATTGGATTGGCATTCTTGTATAGACTCATTTTTTAGGTTGTATATATAACAATGCTCTTTCTTACTTATTGAGGAATTAAAACCCATCAATTCAATAATCCCATTGTCTATTTGATTAGGTATTGGTTTTACTAAAATTTGGATGCTTATGCTTTTAGTCATTTGATAGAAAAAAAAATTAATTAATTTTTTTTAAAAATTTGCCACGGTTTTAAACCGTGGCTAACTATTGCAACGGCTAAAAACCGTTGCTATCACGTTTGCCACAGTTTATTCCTCACAGTTTAGCCACGGCTTAAAACCGTGGCCAGGGTTAGCCACGGCTAAAAACCGTTGCAATAGTTAGCCACGGTTTAAAACCGTTGCTAATATCTACATCTTGTCACGACTTAAAACCGTGGCCAGGGTTAGCCACGGCTAAAAACCGTTGCTACTTTGTTAGCCACGGTTTAAAACCATTGCTAATATCTACACCTTGTCACGGCTTAAAATCGTGGCTATTTTTGCCACGGCTAAAAACCGTTGCTATTCTTCTTGCAAAGGTTTAAAACCGTGGCTAAATGCTGAAAATCACCACCCCTACTCAAACATAAAACCGTTGCTACAATGTTTAGCAACGGTTTATAGCCGTTGCAACAAATTTTGCGACTCCTCTGTAGCCAACGGCTCTTAGCCGTGGCAATGGGTTACGCCCACGGTACAGAACCGTTGCTAATGGGGGTTTTTGGTGTAGTGCCATTTCCCTTTAGCCGAATCAAGCTTCCCTTTGATCGCCTCCAGGATTGTTCGGTTGTTAACCTCCGCTAGGTCGTTGGCTTGTGGGTGCCCTGGCAAGGGGAAATGGTGATTGATGTTCAAATTTTTGCATAGTTTTTTAATCTTGATACCTTCGAACCGAGTTTCGTTGTCGCAGACCAATACTCTAGGATGCCAAATCTGCAGATGATGGTGGCCCATATGAATTTTTCTATTTGGATCTGCTCTATCTTGGAAAGGGGCTCGACTTCAACCAACTTGGTGAAGTAGTTGGCAACTACTAGAAGGAACCTTTTACCGGTTGAAGCTGTGAGCGGTCCGATGATGTCCATCCACCATTGCACGAATGACCACAAATTCGTCATAGGTGTCACTGGTTGAGCAGGCATGTGTGTGGATGGCACGAACCACTAGCATTTTTCGCACTTGCAGACAATATCTTTGTTGTCTCATTGCATTGTCGGCCAATAGTATCGTAGAATTGGAGCTTTGTGGGCAAGGGTTCTCCCGCCCGGATGATTTTTGCATATACTGTCATGGATCTTTCCCAGGACCTTGCTTGCCTTGAAGGTGACAGATATCGAAACAGGGGTCCCGTCACTGATCTCCTGTATAACTTGTCGTTTAGAAGAGTGTACCTTGCTGCTCTATTTTAAGTATTCTGGGTTCGACCTTCTCTGTCGGTAGGGCTCCGATTGCGATGTATTCGAGGATCAGAGTCATCCAATTTGGTGATGCATCTTCAGCGCAAACATCTCTAGGTTCTTCTTCGTTGAGGCTTGTCACTCTTGGTGTTCAATGAGACTGCTTGAGACTTCGACAGAGGTTTCTCTGGCTCGCGCCTTGGCTCTTTTATTGTCGTCTTGAGGGCATTGTACGAGCTCGCACCTCTTGAACCCGCTCATTGCGCAAAGTACCTTTTCACAATAGGCTGTGATACGGGGTGGGTCCTTGATGTTGAAATATCCTTTGACCTGGTTGACTACCAGTCTTGAGTTGTTGTATGTTGTTAGGTGATCAATCCCGATTCCCAAGGCTAGTTTCAGGTCGGATTGGAGGGCCTCATATTTGGCCTCATTGTTCGAAGCGGATAAGCCGAATCTGACGACTTTTTTGAAGGTGAATCCACTGGGAGAGTGAAGTGTGATCCCGACTCCACTTGCTTTTGTTGTCAATGATTCATCTCAGCGCAAGGTCCATTCTTTGATGCTTGAATCCGAGGTCTGGTGATCTGCCTTTGGTTCTTCTCCATCGGTGAACTCGGCTCCACTTCCTGTTTTTGTTGACTTGGGTGCTCAACTTTTACATCATTGGTTCAACATTCTAGTCGATCCGAAGTCGTTTTACTTAGTTGACTCGTTCGTTCAACTTTTACTTTGTTGATTCGATGTTTCAATCAACTCGAAGTTACTTTACTTAGTTGACTCGTTCATTCATCTTTTATTTCGTTAACTCGACGTTTCAGTCGACTCGAAGTCATTTTTCTCAGTTGACTCATTCATTCATCTTTTGTTTCGTTAACTCGACGTTTCAGTCGACCCGAAGTCGTTTTTCTCAGTTGACTCATTCGTCCAACTTTTACTTTGTTGGTTCGACACTCCAGTCAACCCGAAGTCGTTTTACTTAGTTGACTCGTTTGTCCAACTTCCAATTCGTTGGTTCGATACTGTAGTCGACCCGAAGTCATTTTACTTAATTGACTTGTTCATTCAACTTTTACTTTGTTAATTAGATGTTTCAATTGACTCGAAGTTACTTTACTTAGTTGACTAGTTCGTCCAACTTCCACTTCATTGGTTCGACACTCTAGTCGACCCGAAGTCGTTTTACTTGGTTGACTTGTTCGTCCAATTTCCACTTTGTTGGTTCAACACTCTAGTCGACCCAAAGTCATTTTACTTAGTTGACTCGTTCGTCCAACTTTCACTTTGTTGGTTCAACACTCTAGTCGACCCGAAGTAGTTTTACTTAGTTGACTCGTTCGTTCAACTTTTACTTCATTAGTTCGATGTTTCAATCAACTCGAAGTTACTTTACTTAGTTGGCTCGTTCTTCCAACTTCCACTTTGTTGGGTTGACACTTTTGTTGACTCGAATTCGTTTTACTTAGTTGACTCGTTCATTCAACTTCCACTTCGTCGATTTGACACTCTAGTCGACCCAAAGTCATTTTACTTAATTGACTCATCCGTCCAACTTTTACTTCGTTGCTTCGACACTGTAGTCGACTCGAAGTCGTTTTACTTAGTTGATTCGTTCGTCCAATTTCCACTTCGTTGGTTCGACACTCTAATCGACCCAAAGTCGTTTTACTTAGTTGACTCGTTTGTCCAACTTTTACTTCCTTAGCTTGATGTTTCCGTCGACTCAAAATCATTTTACTTAGTTGACTCGTTTGTCCAATTCTTACTTCTTTGGTTGATCAGACTATAAGTTTATTGTAAATATCCTACTTGCGTCATGATTTTCTTTGAGCTTTATATGCCGACTGTTTCGCATAGCTTTGCTATGAAGCTGTTTGTCTTTGTGTGATGTCGATTCCGAAATTGAAACTTTATTGATTCTCTTATTCGGGTGTCTTGACCACTTCTAGCGGTCATTTTTTCTGTAGCATTTTTGTTGCACTGTGGAACATTTCTTTATCATTGCGTGACTGATCTCTATTGGTGTTTCATGCCTTTGTTGTTCCTTCTTGTTTAATTAATGATCTCATTTGTTTGGCCCGTTATTGCTCACCGTTTGGCATTGCTTGTTGAGGTTTGATAGAGTTTGTTGTTGTTAATTCCTTTGTGAGTAACTTTGGTTGGATTTGTATCCACTGGTAGAGTATTCGAGTCGGTCAGTGCAGCTGTCTTCAGGGCGTTGATTTTTTCGCTTCAATACAGATATGCTCGAGCAAGAGATGCTTCTTTGCTGTAATGGATGTAGTGTAAAGCGTATATCAATTCCCTGGACCGTTCTTTCAATACTATGGTGGCATTCTCTATTTTGTCTTTTCCTTTGAATTGTTTGTCTGGTGTTCCGATGAACTCATCAAGTCGTCCTCTTTGGGACCAATGCTCAATTCTTTTTACAACTTGTAGCAATCCTCAGTATCATGTCTGCGATCCTTGAGAAAAAAGTAGTACATGTTTTTGTTTCATCCTTCTGCGTCTCCTCTCATTCTGTGTGGCCAGTTGATGTTCTACCAATTTGCTATGTGTTTCAAGATGTTGGTCCGGCTTGTCTTTCGGGTTGTGTATGGTTTGTACTCATTTTTCATAACACTGGTTATCCGCTCATGATTGGGTCGTGTTGGTTGCGATTTTTTGACTTCCTGTTGGTTGGATTCAGTTCGTCCGTCGTTTCGATGTTTTATTGAATAATTGCTATCTTCCCGTGATCCATTATCTTGCCTTCTTTCTTCTTTCCTTTTTGTTTCCTCGAATGGTTATCTCTTTCCTGTTCATTCTTCCTCTTCGCAACTTTCATTTCTTCAAGGGAGATGCGTTTCTGCGCTATTTTCAGCAGGACTGCCATGCCTTTTGGAGGCTCCAGGTTTAGGTCATCGAAAAAAGGGTCTCTCTTCAATCCGACGATGAAAGTTGTAGCGGCTATTTCATCGCTACATCCATCAATCATTGTTAACTCGTTGGTGAAGCGAGTGACATATTCCCATATTGTTTCTTCGGGCTTCTGTCTGATGTGCAGTAGGTAGTGGGCTCATTTCCTCATCCTCTGGTTTCTAATAAATCTGGTAATAAAAGCGGTGGCTAAAGCCTGAAAGGAGTCTATTGACCTCAGAGGTAGGCTATTGAACCAATTCATCACTGTGAAAGTGAGGTTGGTTGGGAATGTTCTGCACAAGATTGACTCTATGGTTTCCTTTTGGGCCATCATGTGGTGGAAATGTCTTAGGTGATCTATTGGATCGGTAGTGCCATCGTACACTTCAAACTTTGGCTGAGTGAACTTTTTTGGCATTGTCTTTTTCATGAGTGCGTCGAAAAATGGCGGCTTGGCTAACTCGTACAATACGTTGGGATATGTGACTCCAAACCTGAACGAGATTTCAGCAATCATTCCATCGCACTGCAGAGTCTTGTCTTGGAGGAGCTCGCTGCTCTCGAAGTTTCTCTGTTGGGACTCTACTAAGGCTTTGTCGCTTCCTTGAGTTCGGTCGGCAGAATTTTATTGGGGCGGTGCCGGAATATGGGCCGCAAGCTGAACGCATTCCTGGGTGATTTTTTCCAGCATCATTGTCATGTAGTTCATCTTGGTTATTAGTAAGTCCACCTAACGATCCATGGCATCACCGCCGGATGCTTGGATTGTCTAGGCTACTGCGTGCTGCGGATCTGCATTTTCGAGTGCTATTGGTCCGATGATCCGGGCTGCTTCTTCTTTGCGAGCCATTAGTGATGCATTGCTGTCAATCAAAGTTGTATACTTTTGTCGAATGTTCTCTTTACCTTTTATAACAGTCGTAGATAACTCTTTGCGTGACTTAAACATGTGAGGCGCAATAGAAGAGGATGTTTTTTATAACAGTCTCTTCCTTAATGAAGATGCGTTCGTGGAGGCGTAACTCCCTCCACAGGTGTTTGGTGCAACGTTCCTCTTTATAAGAGAACTCGTGTCGAGCCTGGACTCGGGCTCCAATTTGTTTAGGCCTAGATTTGGGCCATGTTTACGTCTCCTTATTGGCGGGCCTCATCTGGGCCTCTGTAATTGACTTTATTCTTCTTGGACTTTATGAGTTGGCCAATTAGATTGGGCATTGTACTCTCGTGATGAGTCTCTATGCCACATGTACGGTCGTGATGAACGATCTACTTTGATGTATATCAATATCAGTGAGGATGTAAGATGCAGTGCAATCGAAGGAGGAAAAGAAAAAAACATAGAAAATTTAATAGACCCCACAAGGACTTGCATAAAACCAACCAACACGGAATCAGACCAACAACATAACTGATACCAACAATGTTCTATAACAATTACCTGGGAAAGTTGAAGTCAAGTATTTTTCTTTTAATTTTCACAATGAGATAAACTCTTGTGAGTATCCATAGACATAATCAAACAACAAAGCCTAACGAGACTCCTACAATTCTTTATGAGTCCTTCTCCATTTTTAAGCAAACAACAATTATAGTTTCAATTTTGGACTATATAATGGTTGAATATGTCATATAAACATAAAAACATTTGAAACTAAAGAGAAATGGAGGGAACGGCAGATCACACAGCTTCAAACCCGATTCTAAAAATCTAATAGAGAAACATTCTTGCAAGTGACCATAATTCAGCACATCGTAAAACAACATTATTGGTTAATTAATTTTCACCAATCTCCATACTTAGGTGTTGGTGTGAACAAAGAGAAAACCTTTACAAATTACACCCTAGTAACTTCACCACATTCGTTAAGCATTTGTATCATACTGCTTCCCACCAACATTTGTAGCATATAATCAACCATACAATTAAAGTGCAAACAAATATACCTGACTTCTTGGATCATAGAGAAAAATTAAGAAAAATATTCCCTTGTTATAGGAGAAAACTATGGCACCAACATCAAATATATCACCTTGAAGAAACTTAAAAAGAGGAATGAAGAATACTATAAAGGATCTTGCCTAGTATGCTGAACTAGATCCTCCTTGGCCTAATTTCCTTGAAGATTGAAAAACTTCATTGACTTCTCAAGGTTTCGTATGTGAACTTCAAATCAAACTTGCTTATGTTAGATGTAAGTCATACAAGACTTTCACATTTTGGAAAATAAATAAATACATACTAAATAAAAACACAAGATGACAATTCACAAACTTTCATGCATTAGAGGAAACTACTACTATAAGCAAAATTTGTTTAAATACTTGATTATTGCTTGTTTTATAAAGTACCTTGTTCAATATTCGTTAATCTTCACCAAGCAAAGAGAGCATAACAAAGGCCACTGTTGCTATAATGATTGCTAAGATTATCCCTAGCTTGTCTTGTGAACCCTGAAACTCGTGAAACAGAAAAAAAAAGATTTGACACATCAACGGTGACATCATATTCAAATACAAACCGTTTTTTGCTGTCATGTGAAGAACTTTCAAACAAATAATAGGTTGGCAACTTTGTTAGCACATTGACTAAGATTGCATGTTTACAATCAATAAATCCAAACAATTTCAATTATATGAACAAGTTCCAAACAATAATCTAAACAATATGAATACAATCTCCAAACAATATTTCTAAAAAATCAATTAGAAGCTTAATTACTCAATTGCGGATAAAGAATCAGGATACGTCGAAACACATTCACCGAATTACTGAAACATAAATTTCAATCAAAACCTTCATTAACAAACAAATATAATGTTCAGAATGTGAACCACATAGATCCACAAGAGAAGTAACTAAATTACTATGCTCGAGGCAGTAGTGTTCCCAACATGCATTTTCGACCAGAATACCAGCCTGACCAATGTGGACCGAGATGCACTATCTTATTGTTGCTACTTTGCAGAAGATCTACAAAAAATAAGAGATTACAGAGCAAAGGAAGAGAGGCGTTTATCAAGATGCATTTCCGATGGTTTTGGTTTCTGGCCACTTCATTTGTTTATATTGAAAAGGGGATTGGGAGAGAGATAATGAGAGGATGAATTGGATTCTAACAATTATCACTAGCAACAGATTAAGTTAAAAAAAAAATCCAAAACAATGAAAAACTGAAAGAATGGGAAAGGGAGGGATGAAATAAAAAAATCTATTCATTTTGCTACATTATCATCAAACAATGTGTGCCTTTTGCTTCTAAAATAGATAAATCAAACAATCTGGATACGAATATGATATCATGAATAGGAGTAATTCTAGGGAGCCGGCGTTGATAGCCTGGGAGTCAGTCCAGATCCTCCTGGGCACATGCCTGGAAGGGTGTTTGGCACGTGAACCTAGGCCCAAACACTTCGGCTCCAATTTGCTTCCTCTCACGCCAAAAAACAAACACAAATCCTAATTCATCATCTGAACTCATGAACACAAAGAAACAATTGACGAAGAATCAATCTCAATTTTCATTCATTTCTAGTTTCCAATAAGAATCATATAATGCAAAACTTTGGGAAATCTCCCCCAATTTTTTTTTATTTTTTTTCTATCTAAATCATTTCCCCTTTTGCAGGGGTTGGTGGATCAAGCTCTAATTAAACAACAAAGTAAATAATAAAATCTCTTGTATCAATTGCACCCATAATAGCCTTGTTGCTACAACTATCCAAAATCTAGCTGGAGACATCAGAGTTGCCATTAGAGTTGTAGTAATTCCATTGCTGATGGTTGGAGGGAGGATGGTAGTAATTCTTTGAAGTCTGTGGGCATCTTGAATAAAATCTTCCAACAACTCTCATCCCCATATCCAACAACTCCACATACTTTGCCATCTCAGAACAATAACAGAAGAAATAAAGATGAATGAAAGAGATGAAGGAAGACAAAAGAGTGTTTTGTAATGGAATTGCTTGTTGCAAAAGAAAAACATAAAATGGGTTCTTATAAAGAGTCCATATGTCACCAACTCTTTGCCTTCCTCACTTTCTCTTCTCTTTCTCAGAGGAGGAGGAGCTTGCGCAGGAGGAGCAGGAGGAGGAGCTCGCAGGAGGAGGAGGAGATGCAGGAGAGGTTAAGAGCTTGATGGAGCCGAGGTGTTGGGTTCACGTGCCAAACACCCTCCCAGGCACGTGCCCAGGAGGGTCCAGACTGACTCCCAGGCTACCAACGCGAACTCCCTAGAATTACTCATCTAATAGAAAAGTAATAGATTAGATTAATCAAATCGTTTTCTCTAACTCTGATTTCAAGAAATCTTGCGAGAAATTTATCAAAACAATAACAAATCAACAAAAATAAACATGATTAGAAGAAAAAACAAGAAATTTGAAATGAATTCACACAAAAAAAGAAGTCGTAAGCGAGATGAAAACGAAGAGATTCTTGAACGAAAATCAATGAAACAAATTTATAAGGAGAAGAAGTTGTGAGTTTTACATGGAAACTGTGTGAGGGCTGCGTATTTTTTCATGCATTGCTTCCCGCATGGAATCAGAATAGCAAATGGAAAAGATGAGAAAGGGAAGGGCTTCGTTCTGGTTATTCTTGCAAGGTTTGAACAAAAATGAGTGAGAAAGAGGAAATGAGAAAGAGGGGGAGACAATTTGATGGGAAGATCTTAGTTTTGTTTGCTCATTTATCCCATACCCTTAGTGCTCCCCAACCCCTCTCTCGCCCTTGTACTTCGCGTCTCCACTTCTCTTTTAACGTAAGCACTTTTTGTTTAGAGAATAATGTAAGTGGGCTTTGTGTCTACCGTGACTTTGTGTTTAAGACGTGCCAACTATGGAAGTCCTTATTTCATATAACGACATGGTTCATGATGTGCATTCTAAGTAAATCCCTAAAACATATTACAAGGATGTGCATGTTAGGTAAGTCATTAAAACTTATATTTGTTGTAGTGACTGCCGATATCCCTCCATTTGTTGTTTTTACAATTTTATGTGTACAATTCTGGGCCAATATGCTAGGATGGGGGGGTTGAGAATAGTTGGGTATTATTGGATTGATTTTCATGAAGGTGGTGCCTAGGATGTATACACAGTATCCGTTTGATGTTGCCTTCTGTTCAATAACTATCCTTGATGTTGCCTTCTGTTCAATAACATAGTTATATGTAATCTAACCACGCAACAAGATATTAAAACATTGAAATGAAAGCATCTGATCTTGTGTTCTTTTACACTTTGCTTTTTAAATTCTTTTTAGAGCAATTCTAGATGTCGAGGTTTTGGGCGAGGGATGGTGCGTCGCACGCGAGCAGCTGACGTGGTGAAAAAAAAAATTGCGAGGGAAATGAAAATTTTGGGCGGGAAGAAGAGGGAATGGAAGCTCCATTCCTAATTCATTCCCTCTCTCGCTCCCTCTGTCTCTCGCTCCCTCTCCCTCTCCCTCTCCCCATTATCGACACATTCGACCTCCCTCTCCCCATTTTCAGACTCGAATAAAAGCTCTCCCCAACTGAAAAATTCAACCAAAGGTAAGTCTCTCCTTCATCTTCACCTTCTTTCTAGGGTTTCTCTCTCTCGTTGTTGCTTCTCTTCTTCTTCTTCACCTTCTTTCTGTGTTTGTTGTTGTTGTTGATGTTTGGGGTTTGCTAGTTAGGCTTCGGATTTAGGGGGATGGGGAGGGCGTTTTTGATTTAATTTGTTACTCAGATTTGATTAATTTGTTCCGATTTAAAATGGGTTGAAAGTGTTTTGTTGTAATTTCAGTTATTTCTTGTCTGGGTTGATTTAGCTTTCGAGTGATTGACTGATTGAAGAGTGATTTGTGTGTTTGATTTGGATTGAATTCAGTGAGGTTCAGCTTGATCTGATTGAGGTTGAGTTTGATTTTTTCACTTGTATGCACGTTTATAGTAAATTTGTGCCCTCAGTTGATTTGTAATGTTCTTCCCAAACATGGGTTTTGTTTTCCTTCACTGTTATTGTTGCAGAAGTTGCAGATTTGCTACAAAAGTCGTCCCTTGAATCTCATACCAAGACTATTCAAGTGACTGATGCCACCAAGAAGGTAAATTAATTAAAGGTCTAGATTGGTTTCTCGTGAATTACCACAGAATTTGCAGATTGTTGTTTTGATTTTGTTCATGGTGTATGGATTTGTGTTAGGTGATTGGTGTATTTAGTTAGAATTATTTTGGTGATGTTTAACTTTTAACACTTGACTTTTTATGATGACAGTCATATGGCTTGCAACGAGGGTCAGTTGATGATAAAGAAGCAAATGGGACAATCCATCTGACTGAGTGGTCCACGACCCCTATGGTGCCGGACTTCACAGATCCTGCGATGTGTTATTATCCTAGTGGTTATCCATCCACTGCTTATTACTATGGTGGTAAGTTGATGTCATAAAAACTGTTATATAAATGTTGTCTTCAAATCTAGTTTGCAATTTGCAATTATCCATTGCTGATAGTTGTGTGGAAGGAATAACATCCTTCATAGTTTTGTTTGTGTTTTCATTCTCAACATTGTTGGTGTTGATGATTTTCAGGTTACGATGGGTCTATGAATGATTGGGACGATGGCTCTAGATATGTAATCCAGATGGAGTAGACATGTGCCAAGCAAGTTAAGGCTTGTCCATAATTGTGGTTCTTATGTTTGCGATGGTGGTGCATGTGTTAGGAACTTTGTAAGATTTACCGAGGCTACTGATTCTAGTCTAATGAGTACGTGCAAAAGCACATGTGAAATTTCACACTTTTGCAAACCTACCTCACCTCCATTTAGGATGTTGGATTTTGATTGTCTGGTGTTAATTTCATCTATATGTATGTTTTTGTTTTTTACTTCTCTTGTTTGGTGTATAAGCGATGTGGATCTCTGATCTCAGGTTGTATCAATGATTGAAAGGCGAGCTGATCAACTTGATTATGTTCTGGTGGATACTCCTGATCAGATTGAGATATTCACTTGGTCAGCCTCAGGATCAATTATTACCGAAGCTTTTGCTTCAACATTTCCTACGGTGGTTGTTTATGTGGTCGATACACCTCGTTCGGCAAGCCCAGCTACTTTCATGAGTAATATGCTTTATGCCTGTAGTATCCTGTACAAGACACGTTTGCCTCTGGTTTTGGCATTTAACAAAATCGATATGGCCCAACATCAATTTGCTTTGGAGGTATGCTTTACTTGTGGATTCGGATATTCTTTATGTGTTGGTTAATTGCTGTATAGAAAAATATGGATTGTCTTAATACATTAAAATGCAAAGAATTAGAAACAGTATTTTTTTTATCCACGAGTAGAGGGAAGAGGAAGTAGAAGAAGAACCATGACTTTTATTAATCGACATGCATTCACTGATTTTGCGTTCTCCCAACTAAAGGGAATAAACCTTACTGAAACTCTTAATAACCTCAAAATAAAATTATACGGTTTCCTAACTGCAAACATAAACCTTACTAGACTCGTAGATAAACCCAAACTCCTATAGAGAACATCTGTTTCCTTGCTGCAGCCCTGTAGTTTTCAGCTCCCTTCGTACTCGTATACTGATTCATGCGGTCGTTCTCTGCTGCATTGGTGTTTTCACAGGGAGCGACCCAATGGAGCACCCCAGGTGACTCGCCACAGAAACCTGAAACTCATCCCACTCAGCCCTTACCCTCAGTTGATGCTCTTTGACAAGTTAATCCTCAATCCTGAGACTGAGACCTTCTCAAAGCAACACAACAAGCCTCTAAAAAATCAAAGCTCCTCGCCCGACTCTCCTATCAACACTAAAGGGTCATCCACATACTAAAGGTGAGACCCCAAGACCAATCGCGCTAGAAAAACCATGGATGATTTCCCTTACCCTAGCGTAGATATGCATGCTTGAACAGGGGATGCTGCTCATAATAACTCGAGCTTACTTGTAGTCAACTGGCATCATTAGGTTTAACCACGGCTTTGCCAGCATTTCTGGCCATTTAGAAAACTGTTTATCCGGGTGATTGTCCAGCCATATTGTGGTCTTTTTTATAACTCTAGAATCTGCAGGTTTCAGTTGGGGCTGGTGTTTATACATCGTTTATCCATTCCAGTGTAAGGACCCAGTTATGTATATAGACTGTCCTGAATTTGGCTAGTCTTCAATCCCATTTCCATCTCTGGATGTCAGTCTCTAGCTTCCCAAAGGACACATTTTCTGAACAAAAAAAAGGCCTGGTTCTGGCAGGTGGACATTAAAACCTAACTCAGACCAGAACTTAGCATACAAGCAGCCCCCTCAGAACAGTTTAGCAACTTTGTCGATTTCACGTGAGGATCTTTATTCTGTTTTCAATCATGAAAAGTAGTTCACTCAATTTCAGGAAATGTCATTATTCCGTTTTCAAGAATACAACAATTATCTTTTTAGGTTCTTGGTTGGGATTTTGAAACAATTCTATGTTGTTGTTGATGTAACGAATGAATATTTGAGCGATTATAGTCTTCATCATCCTTTATTATTATTATTTTAATATAAAGTTTGGAGATCCTCAAAGCCCTGTTCGCTTTCAGAAAGAAAAAAAAAACAATTAACTTTTTGCTAGTTTTCTAAGTAGCCTAGCTCATGATGAAATTGCGTATGATATGTATAATTGAAATCATTATTTTGTTTTTTTATATTTTATCATTTGATCTGTACTGCCTTGATGTTGTGGGACCAGTGGATGGAAGATTTTGAAGCATTTAATGCTGCATTGGAGTCTGATACTTCATATACTTCAACTCTATCAAGGAGTCTTTCACTTGTGCTTGATGAATTTTATAAGAACCTCCGTTCTGTAGGAGTGTCGGCAGTTTCTGGTGCTGGAATGGACGACTTCTTTAAGGCCATTGATGCAAGTGCTGATGAGTACATGAGCACCTATAAGTATGGCCTCATATCTCTTAATATTTTCCTTAATTTTGAGTGTTGATGAGTACATGAGCACCTATAAGTATGGCCTCATATCTCTTAATATTTTCCTTAATTTTGATTGGTCGTGCAAGGTAAGGCCTCTGATGTTCCTTGTTCTCTTGTCTGCTTTCAGAGTTGATCTTGACAAAAGACGGGCAGAAAAGGGCCGATTGGAAGAAGCGCGCAGGAAGGGAGAGATGGATAAACTAAGGAAAGATATGGAAAGTTCTCAAGACGAGACTAAGTTTCTGAACAAGGGCTTGAATGACAAACTAACCCGTAGAAAGGCCATGTTGGACGAAGAAGAGGAAGATGAAGATGACGATGAAGATGATTTTGTGCCATATGTAGATGAAGACTTTGAAGAAGTAGATGAGGATGAAGATGAAGAGGTTGGCCGGTTTGCCATCTGAGTTGATAGACATGGTCACATGGTTGATATACCGACTTAAAATACATTGTAGAAAATGACTTGCTCTGAATAGCATCCATTTTGTGGGATGATAAGTTGTCGGTAGGTGCTATTTACTGTTTTACGTGTTTTGTGAGAACGTTGATATGTTTCATTGTTTAAGTATTGCATCAAGGCATTCAAACCTACTTTATCTTAGAAAATGCGTAGATCAAAGCCAATGTTTTGGGAAAATAATTCATTTAGTATGGTTTTAACTGGTAGAGTGCTTGTTTGCAGAAACTTCTTCTATAAGACGACGATAACTCCCAACAGTTTCATAAACTAAGTAAGCTTGAAATACAGTTTTGGGAGATCAATTGCCTGCTATGTTGTTAAACTAGCCTAGCATATTATTCATTGCAAACTGTTTTGTACATTTCATGAGTAACATACAGAATTATTGCAGCGACAAGCATACATTACTGAAGACAAACTGTAACATCTATAAACACAATGTAAAATTCTTCCATTAGAGACTTTGTTACTTACATATCACACAACCATATGTACATCAAGGAAATCACTCCCTTTGGTTTACAGCCTCATTTGTCACATACCCCTTGGTTCCCTTCCATGCAAAGTAAGATCGAGTAAACGCATAGCATGTTGCTACAAATATTAGTCACTTGGAAGACGCCTCAAGTCAATGTACACTTATCTTCTACCAATATCAGCTTTGACAATTTTGTAGTAAGAACAGAGAAAATGTGTTGCTACAGATGTTAGTCCCATGGGAGAAGTCTCAAGTCACTCCTGAAAGGCCTTTGACAGATCAGCTTTTGATGATATGCAATGTCAGCATGGCACATTATCATTTTTGTCGTTAGGACTCGGGTTTAGAAGCTTGCTCTACCACAAACTGTACATCGTTGAAAACAAATGCTTAATTTCATCGAATGCCTTTGATTCTGCACACAAAAAATGCACTAATAACTTAATTGACATCGACTTGGAGATTGTAAATGCAAATCAACTGGAGGAAAGAGAGGCACACTTGGGAGGCTCAGAACCTGGTGCATTGCTGTTGGTAGCGCTGAGGCTTTTGTAGAGCTGAACTGAAATGAATGGTTCTGTGTTCAACCCCCCTCGAGAACCCTCAAAGCTTACCCTTGGAAGTCTCTTTGGAGAGGATACCTGCATAGAATATTTCAAGATCATGAAACTGAGTATTTTCTTTCTTGAATAATACTTGTAAACTATGCTGCTATTTTCATCGCAACTGGACTAGCATCCAATTGTGTGCGCTCGACACAAAAGTTGAAACAGAATGATTTTTCATTTACTCGAATGGAATAAAGTTCGATTACAAAAATGAGCTACGTTGCCATCAAACTTAAAATTGCTATCATGTCATCTATAAAACTTGCGGGCTTATCACCAAGTTCCATTCTCTAAAGCTGTAAAAAGGTTTTAGAGGAAGTTGCTGTACAAGGGGTCTATGCAATGCAATTGGTACACAGACGTTTATCACCACCGCACATGAGAACCCAGGCGACCTGAAAGTCAACAATAGATCCATATATTACAGTATTTCAAACTATGGCGTGCAACTAATAAACTCAAATATTATGATAAATGGTTACAATATTACATCAAACTTTTTCACTAGTGATTAGCTTGTTAACGGGTCTACCAATAGCAAGTATGATTCATAAACTGTGAAAAATCAGGAAGGGAAATTCTAAGTTTGAATATCCAATACAAATTTCTCTGACTCGCAAACCAACTAGGATGATGTTGCCTGCGACTTGAACTTGAAGGTCAAATTCATGTTGCTCAAAGCACTCGGTGCAATACACTCAAATGAGGACAACTGGTCGAATGGGGAGATATTTCCCAAACATTGATATTGTTTTAATACAATTCACAAGATGACAATTGCTAACTATGTTACAGAGATGACGCCATTAGAAAGTGGTAATTGACATCCACGAACATGGTATTTAACTACCACAAACAATTCATCCGAACTGATTGACTTATCACACTAATCCATTCACATAATTTCTCAAATATCAGATACAAACACTACATTTCTATAAACATAATGAATAAACAAATTCATTTACCAAATCCAGATACGCTCTACCTCAGGTCAACTAAATACAATGCTACATTTTTCATGTTGCAAATTATTCATCAGAGTATCCCTCTGCAACGAACAATTTTGAACTGGAAGTTGCCAACAAAAACGTAGCTAACAACAATGAAAGAGGATGGTAATGGGCTTAACTGTGAGGAGGTAAGCTAGAAAGTCTAGATAGGTAGTGGATGGATCAGTAAAATATCGTATTTTAAACTACTGTTATGATCAAAAGTGGCATGCTATCAACAAACATCTTATAATGTACATTAATCGGTACACAGAGTAAAGACATTATTTACCTTGAAAGATTATTACAAGGATGAAGAGAGCAGTGATGACCAATGCACACAAATTACTACTTGATGATGCCGTCTTCTTTGTTCCTCTCTTCTTCTTCTTCTGAGCCCTCATTCTCTCGAGTCTTGCACGGTTCAACATAGCTAGCTAAGATTCAAATTCACCTAATAAACATGTAAGTTGCTTTTGTACGTACTCATTAGACTAGAATCAGTAGCCTCGGTAAATCTTACAAAGTTCCTAACACATGCACCACCATCGCAAACATAAGAACCACAATTATGGACAAGCCTTAACTTACTTGGCACATGTCTACTCCATCTGGATTTACATATCTAGAGCCATCGTCCCAATCATTCATAGACCCATCGTAACCTGAAAATCATCAACACCAACAATGTTGAGAATGAAAACACAAACAAAACTATGAAGGATGTTATTCCTTCCACACAACTATCAGCAATGGATAATTGCAAATTGCAAACTAGATTTGAAGACAACATTTATATAACAGTTTTTATGACATCAACTTACCACCATAGTAATAAGCAGTGGATGGATAACCACTAGGATAATAACACATCGCAGGATCTGTGAAGTCCGACACCATAGGGGTCGTGGACCACTCAGTCAGATGGATTGTCCCATTTGCTTCTTTATCATCAACTGACCCTCGTTGCAAGCCATATGACTGTCATCATAAAAGTCAAGTGTTAAAAGTTAAACATCACCAAAATAATTCTAACTAAATACACCAATCACCTAACACAAACCCATACACCATGAACAAAATCAAAACAACAATCTGCAAATTCTGTGGTAATTCACGAGAAACCAATCTAGACCTTTAATTAATTTACCTTCTTGGTGGCATCAGTCACTTGAATAGTCTTGGTATGAGATTCAAGGGACGACTTTTGTAGCAAATCTGCAACTTCTGCAACAATAACAGTGAAGGAAAACAAAACCCATGTTTGGGAAGAACATTACAAATCAACTGAGGGCACAAATTTACTATAAACATGCATACAAGTGAAAAAATCAAACTCAACCTCAATCAGATCAAGCTGAACCTCACTGAATTCAATCCAAATCAAACACACAAATCACTTTTCAATCAGTCAATCACTCGAAAGCTAAATCAACCCAGACAAGAAATAACTGAAATTACAACAAAACACTTTCAACCCATTTTAAATCGGAACAAATTAATCAAATCTGAGTAACAAATTAAATCAAAAACGCCCTCCCCATCCCCCTAAATCCGAAGCCTAACTAGCAAACCCCAAACATCAACAACAACAACAAACACAGAAAGAAGGTGAAGAAGAAGAAGAGAAACAACAACGAGAGAGAGAAACCCTAGAAAGAAGGTGAAGATGAAGGGGAGACTTACCTTTGGTTGAATTTTTCAGTTGGGGAGAGCTTTTCTTCAAGTCTGAAAATGGGGAGAGGGAGGTCGAATGTGTCGATAATGGGGAGAGGGAGAGGGAGCGAGAGACAGAGGGAGCGAGAGAGGGAATGAATTAGGAATGGAGCTTCCATTCCCTCTTCTTCTCGCCCAAAATTTTCATTTCCCTCGCAATTTTTTTTTCACCACGTCAGCTGCTCGCGTGCGACGCACCATCCCTCGCCCAAAACCTCGACATCTAGAATTGCTCTTCTTTTTAATATTTTTCTCCAAAGTTGATAATTGTTTTGAAAAGTCTGAGGTGGAAAATGTTAAGGAATCCAACCTTATTCTAAAAACAATAAAAAATTAGTGATGTCGATTCCCCATTGATTTAAAATAAAATGTTTTGTGGTTGGCAGTTGATGGCATTTCAGTTAATTCTGGTGGTTTGGTAATGATCATTGCGGATGAGCAAATTTGTAATTTGATGAGCCTTTGAACTTGAGTAGATACAATGTAAAACATGGAACGGCATATCCGCGTGACCAAGACATCGACTTCACTTGCGTAGTAATATACTCAATGGCCACAAGTGGTGCACATGGTGGTCAAGTGGGATGAATTGGGGGGGCCGCATGGGGTTGGCAAGGAGGGCCTTCGTATCGAGTAATTAATTAGGGTTGATGTCCATGTTAATATGTTGATTAGTATATAGATTTGAGTTTTATTGACTATGTTTTGAGAGAATGTCATGTAAGGCGGGTTTGGTGATTCGAATTTGTTGTTTCTGGGGGAAGTAAACAGTGGAAAGTCCAAATATGGTTAATATAACTGGCCTGTTCACCAAAGTAGGTTGCATTGCTTGACTATACATTTATTTTTTGGAAAGCAATCTGGGTTTTTAAGAATTCTACAACCTATCAACAAGGTGCGACCTACAGGTCAACAACCATAAGAAAGAAACCATGCCATAGGTGGGTCTCGAACCTAGGACGTGGGGGACAAACCCACACAGCCTAACCACTAGACCATAACACCATTGGCTGCTTGAGTATACATTGAAGGCTGGTGTTTTGGATCCTAGGGGTCCGTACAGTGAATCACGGATAAACTACTTTCGTTACAAATTATTGTCATTTTTTCTCCATACAAAACAAGTGTCCAAGTTATCTAGTTATCCAACTTTGGCCTAAATAACCTTTTTAAAGGAGAAGATTGTTACAAGAAACATCTCATTCCGTTGCGCCTCACATGCTTAAGTCACACAAAAAGTTAATCACGACAAATATAAAAGGTAAATAGAACATTCGACAGAGGTATGCAACTTTAAATGAGTTCTATCCAGATTTACTTCCTTCTTCCAACAGAGTTACTTAATTAAGCATCGGAGTGCCTTTGGCCACCAAAAAGGTGGTCATTGGTAGTTTACAATTGTTTTGCAGGTCGAGCTCACAAGATGACGACTTTTGGTCTCATCAATTTAGCGTCGTCTGTGGAAACGACGAGTTTCCTTTTTAAACACAAGATCCATAGTCACAAAGCTCACCGCAGCCTACTAGAAGATCAATCAAATATCAATATCAATGGAATACTCCACATAATTTCAATCTGGTGATGAACAATACGATGTGCCACCTAATATCGATCCATTGACAACTAATGAGCCAACCATACCTGCTAGAAAAGAGTTCCAATAGGTGACTATTCATACATCTCTGACAACTTGGGGAATCCCCTCGAACCCCCGAGTAGAAATGTTTATGGCTCAAATGAACCATGTAATCGAGATGGTGGAAAAAATCATCCGAGACCTGAAAAACAACAAATCTTGAGAAGAAATGGGCCAACTTAAGAAGCAACATATTGATAGCAATTTCGGAGGTAACCAGGGGAAGTTCACAGCCTTGATAGCAAGTCGGAGCAAAATTCTTAAAGCTATGACAGGAAAGGAAGATGTCAAATGGTCGCAAGAATGAAAAGAGATTCGGAGAAGCGGAGCAAAGACAAATACTATCTCTTCCATAACGATTACGACCATGATACCAAAGATTATCATAGTCTGAAAACACAAGATTGAACGTCATATCAGAGAGGGATGACTCGTACAATTCATCGAACTCAGAGACGAAGACGACATCCCAAAAGTGAAAGTGAAGGAAACAATTTATGTCTTGCATGACACAGCTAAGGAAAAAGAGCAATCTAATCAATCTCAAAAGTGTATAGTCAGAGACTTACAGACAAATATCATATTCCAAAAACCATCCGCACAACGCCCAAAAACAATGCTGAGAACTTTAACTTTCTCGAACAAAGACGTAGACAGTGTAAACTTCCCAGACAATGATGTTTTAGTGATCTTTGTCATGATAGAAAAGTGGGAGATCAAACGGGTGTTGGTCGACACTGGGAGCTCGACGAACCTCCTGTATCTAGCAGCCTTCCGAAGGATGCAATTTATCGCCGACATGCTATCACCCAACGAACAGTCTATGGTGGGTTTCAGCGGGAAGCAATGTCGTCCATTGGGAATGATTCAACTACTTGTCGAAGCAGGAGAGCTAGGAAAACAACGAGTATTGTGACAATTTTCTCGTCGTCGATTCTTCTGTTGCATACAACATGCTATTTGGGAGACCATGGATACACAAGATGGGCGCGGTCTCTTCCACTATGCACCAATTCTTAAAATATAACACTGACAATGGTATCGGAAGAATCAAAGGAGATCAACCAGTGGCCCACGAGTGTCATTTTGCTGTAATAAAGACTCCCAAAAAATAGCAATTACCGTAACGACGTGAAGGCCCTTTACAACAGCTTGATGAAAAAAGTTCGGACTTTTCGGACGACAATACAGCTCCAACCAGTCTGCGAGATCGGACTAACACAAGACAACTTGAAGAAGAAACGGTCGAGGTCTACTTAGACAACAAAGAAGAAAAGGTAGTCCGAATCGGCATAAAGATTCAACCTGAACTCGCCAAGGAACCGATTCATTTGCTGAAAGATAACCAAGATCTTTTTGCATGGACGATGAAAGACATGGTGGGAATAGACCCATCCATCATCTCCCACAAATTACAAGTGAATCCGAATAAGAAATCGGTTCGACAAAAAAGAGGACCGGTAACCCCAGAGCGTAATCAGACAATAAACAAAGAAGTGCACCGACTACTCAGCGCATGAATGATAAGATAAGCCCACTGCCCAGATTGGTTTGGTGAACACAATACTAGTGAAGAAAAAAAAATGGAGGGTGTGCATGGATTATACTGACCTAAATAAAGCTTGCCCCAAAAACAAATTTCCACTTCCACGAATAGACCAAATAGTGGATGCAACTGTCGGACACGAAATGTTGAGTTTCATGGATGCGTACTCCGGGTATAATCAGATACAAATGTAAACTCCTGACCAAGAAAAAATCTTTTTTATGACAGAAATTGGTACATACTGTTATCAAGTGATGTCATTCGGATTAAAGAACACGGAAGCAACGTATTAACGGCTCGTAAATAAGATGTTTAAATATCAGATCAGCAAAACATTGGAGGTTTACATCGACGATATGTTTGTCAAAAGCTCACACAGAATGGACCACATCACAGATCTTGAACTTGTTTTTTCCCAGCTGCGGAAGTATAAGATGAAGCTAAACCTGGAGAAATGCACATTTGGAGTGGAGTCAGGGAAGTTCCTCGGATATATGGTCAACCAACAGGGAATTGAAGTCGATCCAAAACAGATACAAGGGCTTCTCAAACTGGAGGATAACAACTCTGAACAAATTTATCTCAAGATCATCAAACAAGTGTCTGCCTTTCTTCAAGATCTTGATGGGGAACAAGATATTTAAATGGAATGATGAATGCAAGAGAGCCTTTTAAAACCTTAAGAAATACATGGGAAACATGAAGCTACTAACAAAATCGAACACAGGATAAACACTATATCTGTATCTATCTGTGTCCAACCATGCGATAAGTTCAACACTAATACCAGAAGAAAATGATGTGCAAAAACCAGTGTACTATATCAGCAAAACACTCGCAGATGCAAAGATCAACTATCCAACCCTAGAAAAATTGGCGCTCGTTGTCATCAAGAAATTTGCACACCCAATCACGGTTATGATAGAATAGTTGCTTAAGACGGTCTTACACAAATTGGATCTGTCGAAAAGACTGGTAAAGTGGGTGATAAAGCTCGAACAGTTTGACAAAAGCTATGCCCCCAGAATCGCTATCAAAGCTTAGGCATTAACGGATTTCATCGCCGAGTTCACAGGAAGCAGCGATCAACATGAGAATAAGAAAAATAGAACAGAACAGCCTGAACCAATCCCCGAAAGATGGATCCTTCGTTGTGATGAGGCATCCAACGAGGCAGGAAGCCGAGTTGGACTAGTTTTGTACAACTCAGAAGGCATCGCATTAGAAAAGGTGACAAAATTCAATTTTAGAGTCTCCAATAATGAAGCCGAGTACGAAGCTGTGATAGCAGGGCTACAGTCAGCGAAACACTTGGGAATAAAAGACATTAGTGTCATTACTGATTCCAAGCTAGTGGTCAATCAACTAAATGGCTAATTTCAAGCAAAAGACACTTGAATGAAAGCCCACCACAAAAAAACAACAGAGCTAATAGAAGGCTTCCGAAATGCTACCATTCAATGATGCGCACGAGCAAAGAACATAATAGCAAACGAACTAGAAAAGGAAGTTTAGACAACAAAGGATAATGACAACCCACTCGTCATGACACAAGGAAGCTCCATTCTCGAAAACCAATCGGAAGAAGCATGTGTCGTGAGCCGCTGGACAACTCCAATCCTGGCGTATATATTAAACGGATAACTCCCAACAGACAAGATGGAAGCAAGAAAACTACAAAATCGGGCAGCAAGATACATAATGATCAATGACAAACTGTACAGGAGATTTGCAACGAGCCCATTACTGAGGTGCCTTGCACCAAGAGATGCAGAATACGTCTAGCAGGAAATACACCACAGCACATATGAAAATCATCCAGGGCAAAACATTGGCCCACAAAGCTCTCACATTAGGTTATTATTGGCCAACGATGCAAGCGGGTGCTAAAAAATTAGTTTGCAAATGCGCCAAGTGCCGAAGATTCGCTCCATACACCCACATGTCAGTACAAAATCTAATCCCAATGAGCAGCCCCTCGCCATTCGCACAATGGGGAATGGACATCGTAGGGCCACTCCAAGCATCCGGTAAGAAGAAGTTTCTCCTTGTTGCAGTGGATTACTTTACCAAGTGGGCAGATGTAGAGCCCCTCACAAATAAGGGAAACACAAGTCGAGATCCCACGAGTAATCGTCACAGACAATGGGAGGCAATTTGAAATAGGGTTGAAAATCGAACCGGTTGTTCGGTTTTTCAATTAAACCGTGAACCGAACCAACTTATAGGTCGGTTTTAAAATTTTCAAACCAAAACCAAATCGACGATTAACAAAACCGATCCGAAACTGAACCTATTCTAATTTATACAAACCGTAACCGAACCGAACTGACTAAAATCAAACCAAAACCGACTGACCGACTATTTTAAACATTTTATATTATTTATATATAAAATATATATTATTTATTATATATATTCGGTTGTTTCGGTTTGGTCGGTTAAAATCATAGAGAAACTGAAAATCGAACCGACCACTTCGGTTTTGAATTTTTTTAAAAACCGATCTGAACCGAATTTAAACTGAACCAATCAGTTCGGTTTTGGTCGGTTTGATCGGTTTTTTGTTCAGCCCTAATTTGAAGGCAAAAAAGGTTAGGGAGTTATGCGAGAATTTGAACATCTAGCAACATTTTTCTGTGCCAACTCATCTGCAAACAAACGAACAAGCCAATGTCACCAATATGACAATCTTGGAAGCAATCAAAAGAAGTCTCGAGGCAGCAAAAGAGTTATGGACATTCAAGTTACCTGGCGTATTTTGGGCATACAGAACAACAAAACGAATTCCGACAAGAGAAACACTTTTCGCTCTCGCGTATGGATTAGAAGCAATGATATCCGTGGAGGTTGGAATGCCAACATTTCAACTACAAAATTTCTCGCTGACGACAAAGCGGAAGCATTAAGAGTCTGGCTGGATCTCCTCGAAGAAAAACAAGAAGCAACCTCCATTAAAACAACAGCCTACCAACAACGCATGGCAGGGTATTACAACAAAAAGGTGCGAATCCAAACTTTTATCGCCGAAGACTGGGTGTAACGAAAAGTTCAGACTAGGAACATACTGGCTGGAAAACAAAGAAGGCGAAATGATACCTCGACCATGGAATGTAGAGCACTTGAAAAGATATTATCAATAAAGTTTTTTGCTCTCAATTTTTAAACCACAAAAATTTAATCCGAACAAGAAGTCAGATTAAAAATCAAATCGAGAAAATACTCAGCACGACTAGAGTATTAAGGAAGAGCAAATACATCTACTGGACGAAAGAGTCAGACATAAAATAATAACTTATGGCTTGATCAACCACAAAGTAATAAAGTACCAAGATGTAAGAGTGGGGCTTTCACGTCGACTGTAATGTGCAACATTGTAATCCAAATGATTCCGTAAACAAAAGCTTCTATACGATTAGAACGTCAAACATTGAAGCCATTCGTAAAAATCTGGACAAGCAATTCAAAAATCTCCCAGAAATGTCATAAATAAAAACTAACGAGATAGACATACGGGACACAATAATGCAAAATAAAAATTTTTCCATTTATCTTCTAAAAGAAAAGATTATAGAAAATAAGAAAATAACAACTAAGAAGGAGAATCAGCGCTGTGGGCAGTATCTACAGGCGGCATAGGATCAGAGGGCTCCTCGACATCCAGATCACCCAGTGAATCTGGGATAACTTCATCAACATCATCAAATTTCTGTTCGGCAAAACAACGGTATGGGGTCATGTCCAAACTTTGTGTCCCCAGGATATCAGGGTGACCCTCGACTACTCTCTTAGAATTCGCGACCTCCGCCGCCTTTAGCTTCTGACTAACAGTTGACAACTTAGCTCGTGTTCACGTTAACTCTCTGTCAACATTAGCAAGTTTAGTAGAAACCTCTAATTTGGTCTCTACAAACTCGAAATTCAGCTAAGTGATGCGAATAATAGAAGCCTGGAGCATTCATCTAAAGAACGAACAACCTCGTCTGTTCAACCTTTCGGTCGAACAATTCCTTCTTAGCAATATCCAGACGGGATCACAACTTGCCCAATTTCACCTCGGATGCCTCGAGGTCAAAAGCAAATGTATCACGCGTAGCCTCGAGTTTCATTAACAACACCCGCACATAATCAGCAGCCCTTTCATGCTTCGTGCACCGCGCCTCCAACAAATTCAATCAATGGATAACATGAGAAAAGACCAGAATGTTTCCTGATAGTTTTCGTTCAACGTGCGCTGCATGGTCATGAGACGCCATACAATCTTACCCCATCACAACCGCCTAAATAAGATGTGTCATCCCCTCCATAGGATTTTCGAGGCCATCATCGATATGACGAAGTGGTTGTCACACGGGCACAGGAGCCCTATTAGCCAACCGCTCGTGACAGCTGCCAATGAGGTTACGAGTGATATCCTGCACATCAGCCTCCGAAGGCCAGATGGTCTCACCAAGGATAGCAGGAGTGGGACGAGACACGGAAGGAGTAGCAGGTGATCCCAAAGTCCCAGTCATGACAGAAAAATTAGCGAACTTGAAATCTAGAGCCTGGACAGCAACGTGATCCTTGAGTAAAGAATCGTACTTGAAATCATCCAAGGTCTTAGTACCCTCCAAATTATTTGATAACCAAACACCTAGCTGAAGCATCTTGTTCTCAATAATGCGCGAATCATCAATTGAAAGGCTGACAGAGTCACGCAAGCCATAAGAAACAAGTTTTTTCTCGTGGTCATCTAGAGGACGAGAAACCTCCTTCTTACTTATCTCGAGAGCTGGATTTACCTCCTCATCCTCGTGGGAAGAAGAATCATCTCCCAAACCACAACCTCTTTTATGCAGAGAAGCAAGATAAGAAGCGGCCTAGCGAAATCAAGGACGGAGGAAGCAATTTTTTTTCTCTTCGAGACACGGCCAAAACTGATAGCCGACATCTTAGAGGGGCTAGGAGGCCTAGGAACTTTCATTTTCCTAACAACTAAACCAATATTCCTAGGGCCTCGAGCAGAAATCGAAACAATGACTTCTACATCACCAACACGTGCAATAGTAACCTTTGAAACATGACTTGTCCTGCCTGGTGAAAACAAACCACCACGAATAACGACATCCGTAGTGAGAAAAATCCTGCACCGATACTCGGGGAAGATCACAAAACCGACGGCATAACTTCTGCTCTTCCAAAGACATCGATAACTCGACCTTCTTGGGCTCCCGGAATGATCCCAGAACCTAAAGTGATTAGAAGAAGGAGTTGCATAGAACCAGGACCTCGACCAGCTCGCATACTCCTCTCTCAGGGCATTAAAACAAGGGGGAGAACGCATGCGACATGTATGATTAGAGTTTACGCCTAACCCTACTAGAGAATGCAAAACCCTAACGTTCATGGGGATACGAGCCAAGGCAGCCCTTGCCAAGGTAGAAATCATTATTTTTCAACCATAAAGAAGATGAATGTTGCACCCAAAAAAGTCGCGGAGGGAGTTACGCCACCCCAAACGCATCTTCACAAAGGAAGAAACTGTTACAAAAAACATTTCATTCCATTGCACCTCACTTGCTTAAGTCATATAGAGAGTTAACCACGACCATTATAAAAGGTAAAGAGAACATTCGACAAATGTATGCAACTTTAACTGAATTTTGTCCAGATTTACTTCCTTCTTTCACCAGAGTTACTGACTTAAGCATTGGAGTGCCTTCGGCCACCAAAAATGTGATATTTGGAAGTCTAATAATTGTTTTGCAGGTCGAATTCATAGGAAAACGATTTTTGGATGCATCAATAGTCATACGTTGTATACAACAATACAGGGAAGTCAACAAAGTTGCATGCATGCCCCTACCTAATTTAGAGAGTAATGTTTACAATAAAAAAGTTCTCCTCCTTTCGAGATTGTTAGAAAATTATTTTACCGTGGATCTACATAGTTCATATTATTATAAATTGGAGATTGTCGAACTATAGCTGACTGGTGTTTGATTAGACCCGATTAGTTGAGACCATTAAAAAACAACACTAGGGTCATAAATACGTTTTTTAATTACATGTTGTAGGTCTTGACTGTTAAATTGAGTATTGAGGTTATTTATGTGTAGATACCACTTTAAGCCCTATTATAATTCTATTATTGATAATGGGCCAATAATATAATTAGGCTATATATATATATATATATATACGATTGAGTTCCCCACTCCAAACCTAATTCCCTATATCATATTTTTCACAATCGGTTTGAGAGACACAATAGAGGTTCAGGAGGTAAAGACTCCCCCATTGCATATTGCTTGATTCGTGAGGATTGCTACAAGGATACTCTTCATCAATTGCTTCAGGTACGCATTGATTTAGGTTGTTCTTTATAGATTAATGACATGTGGTCTTGGTGTGGACTAAATCATTGAAGAATACATAAGGTTTACAATTTTCTTGATTATTTATCTTGTTCCAATCCTCGTGAAATCGTATAATCTAGAGTATCCTATAGAATTTTGTATGTCTTCTTTTGGGTACACATGTTTTTTTAATCAAGAAAATCAATTTTATTGAAAAAAATTCTTAACACGATTCATTAGGTTAGTTTTTTCCAAAACCCACCAAAATTTAGCTATCCTCTGGTGATTGAGATCTTGTGTGACCAAGGTCAATAGACTAGGCTCTACCTGCATGGTTAATTAAGCGCATGACAGTGGTCGAAAATCACTAGATTCCGGTGAAAACAACCCTAAAGTCCTTGTCAAAACTCATCACTTTCGTTAATCAGGTAGTGACATCATTCATGATGAGAAACGATAATACGCTCGGTCTGATCACCATCTTTCATTGACAAGATTCCTTTTAAATTTGGTCGGTCGTGACAGTGGGAAGCGGTTGTTTGGCAATTGTTGTGACGAAGGCCAAGTTTTGTTTTGTTTAAGGAAGACAAAAATGATAGAAAACCAGGTTTCTGCAACCAGAGTGACTTGGCGTGATCTTGAACTAATGATGAATCACCAAATATTTATGTGTATCTAAAGGTTGTAAAAAACCTTATTTGATGATGTCACATCATCCTGGTTGTAGAACCTGGTTCCCTAGCCTCACTCTAAGGAAGAAGATGGGTTAACAGTGATCACTGTTTATTTATTTCCTTTTGACAGAATTCAATTGGTTGGACTCAGTTGACTCAATATTGGGCCTAGTTGAAAAGTTGAGCCTGTTTTGTTTATTGGGCCTAGTTGGTTGATTGGGTCTTTTTGAGCGTATTTTATTGTGACAATTGGATTCGGTTCAATCGAGCTAGACCGGTTTAGGTCCCGTTTGGACTAGATTGTCAGTTGGGCCTGTAACAACTTAACAATCTAAGCCTAGTTGTTATATTTTATGAAATCCAAATTGTCATTATTATTATTATTATTATTATTATTATTATTATTATTATTATTATTATTATTATTATTATTATTATTATTATTATATTATTATTATTATTATTATTATTATTATTATTATTAATGTAGTCAATTTTTGCTCCCTATTTGACCTTGACCTGCTGACTTACACAAGAAAAGCACGTGAGCCACAAACCACCGTTGTGGTGTCCGATGGCACTCCGATGCTAGAGTCAGACATGGATCTGAGAAAGGCTTAATGTTGTAAACAGGAAATTTGAAGTATACCTTTGTTCACCTACCTCATGTCTTATTTATAGTATTGGAGTTTTGGTTTGACCAGGCCATCGGTGGCATAGTTTAGGGAAGGAGATCTTCTTAAAGATCCTTCTATAATTAGGAGTCTTCTTGAGGAAGTTTCCCTGTTAGATCAGTGCTCCTAGGTAGGCAGGAGATAGTTCCCAATTAGAGTATTGTCCATAGATAGAAATTTATATGTATGACGTATGCTTTGGTATTTGCTTCCTAATTGGAGAAAAGTGTTGTTGGCTTGCCCGTCCAAAGCTAATCCCCGAGATACTTTCCTTAATATGTCTTACGGGTCTTGGGGATGGTTGTGAGACATGTGGGCTTAGCAGGTTGTGGTAATTTGGGTCTGTTTGGCAGATTACGCTACGTGGGCTTGATGTCACTTGAGCTGGATCAGTGTTAGACTGACGTTTGGGCATGTTATTACTTAAAATCATCATGACACGTGTACGATGTAGAAGAGATGACGTTTCGATGTATCATCAGCTGCTCCCCCTGAGTTAGCGGGGCGTCTAGTTGGTCTACTAAATCTCTATAAAGTAACTGTACCATCGAAATGATTGAACTCGAAGCATTGTCTCGAGCGACACATAACATTAATGAATACAAGACTGCTCAAGGAAAAGGGGGTACAGTTTATATTATTTATAAATAGCCATTGTTTCAAGGAATATCTTTTTTGTTTCTTCTGTGGCGTCTTTTTTTGTGTTTTCTTTTGCGTGAGTGTTCTTTTGAAAAGTTTGATTTGCACTTTCCTTTAATGGTGGCTAACGTCGAAGTTACTCCTAAACAAGAGTTGTCTTATACTTGTCACAAGCTTTTTGAAGAGAGATTGGTTGATGAAGTCGAGTTAATTAGGCTTTGAGGCCTGTACCATGTTCCCGGAGATTTGAAAATCTTCCCTGTGTTCACTGCTCGGACTGGGGTATATAGGTTTGCACCGGAGCATGTTTGAATCTGGACTCCGGTTCCAGTGCTAGACGACATTTAGCGTTTCATTTTTTCTCTCCGTATGCCTCCAACTCAAAAGGGGTTTAAGATTTTGATTGTGACCCTTATCAGAGTGCATGATGCAGGCCTTCGTTTGACCCCAATGATAGTTCAACGCCTGACCGATGCTATGTTGGATTCTAAAGGCATTTATGTGTTGAGCACTCCTAGTTGCCTGCATCCTGTAGTGGATGATACTGAGCCTTGGGAGAAGTATTGGTTTCTAGCTTCAACGAATTCCCCATTCTTCAGGTTGGGGGGACGTCGGGTCTCCAAATTCTTCTAGTTTGATCCTAGTAAGTACTTTGTCGCTGTCTCCTTGTCTCTGATTCTGGATGTAGCGTTAACTTGATGTTTTGTTAATTTTTTAGGAAAGTTTGCAACTCCGATCCTCACTGAAGAGGAAGAGTTGATAGAAAAGGAGTTTATTAAACTCTCATTGATGTCCGTTGAGGAGGTTATAATGTCAGACAACATCGTACGGAGCGGGCTGCTCAGATGTTTCCATGAGGCCTCTGATGCACTAAACTCATGACCATAGATGTCGGAAGTCGTCGCTCGAATAAAAGGAGCATGGCTATGCCCATCCTGACTAGGCTGGCTAAGTTGGAGGCAGACATTTCTCCTATTGTTCTTCCTAAAAGGAGGCGGCTCACTAATCACATTATTTTTTTCTTCTGAGCCGCCATCTTTATTAGAGAAGGAGTCAGTTGTTGCAAAGCATGAGTTATTTTCATCTACTCAAGAGGAGGTCCCATGGGTCTCTAGCGGAGGTTCGCGCTACTGAGGCACATGATTTTGTTGTGTTGCACTCTGATGCTCGTAGGAGAGTACTCACTTTGGAGAAGGCTTTTGCAGACTTGCGAATGTCATATTCGGATGCTCTCCACCGAGTGGATTCTTTGACCGATCAATTGAAGCATTCTAGTGCTGCTTGCGAACTTGGGGGCCATGCAAACCATGACGTCAATGTCTGAATGAGAATTTGTAGCCGTAAAGGCTCAACTAAAGTTGACCGAAGTCGACCTGGCTTATACCCAAGCAAAACTGGTGCAAGCCCGTGCTGAGTTGGAGCGCATAGAAGGTGTTGTGGACAAGTGCTCATCTAATTTGCATGCTCAGATTGCTGAGAGGAGGCGAGCCAAGATGGAATGGGTTGTTGTACGATGACATTTCAAGTCAGAAGTTGTTGAGGGACTTCGCCTGTTCATGAAACAGAATGCTTATTGATAGATGCGCGTTCACACTATGCTGCATTGGTAGGCGCGGTGGATTTTGGGGCTTCGAAACAGAAGCTGCAGGTTTCATTAGAGGTCGTTCGAGGTAGGTTAGAGCTTCTGGAGCTTATTAGAGAAAGACACCCTAGTCTTGATCTCTAATTTGCCTATTACAAAAATGTCGCTTACGGAACTATCATGCTGGAACAAAGTCCTGGCTCTTCGGGACAAGTTGTTGAGGATTACATTTTATCCCTTGTTGTTCCAAAATAGTTGTAATGTCTTTCTCAGGAAAAGAGCAAAACTTTTAATGAAAGTAATATTTTGTAACTTTGCATGTTTGTTTTGTACTATCGTGCCATTATGTCTTCCTTAGAAGCTTTTGACCCATGCTATAGGTGGTGGAATTAGTAATTTCGGGCTCTACATGCTGGTAGATGGTTTGTGTTGTCAGTTGAGTTACATTGAAATTGACTGCTTTGAGCAACTTTTGTTTATAGTTAAACTGTTATGGTCCCTGACGAGTCACAACCACAAGTCGTGGAACCGCCGAACACATTTTTACTCCCTAAGCCATCATTGCCCTTGCATAGTGGACTAGGCATTGGGATGTTCCAAAAACCGTTGTTATCAGTAGGAACTGACTAAGCTTACTTGGTGAGGTTTGGAGATCATTGTTTGTTGGCGAGTCGTCGTCATCATGCGTAAGAGCGTTGACTTGGTTGTAATCGAATTCGATGACCATGGTTTGTAGAAGGCAGTGGTCTCGAGGCAAGCCATCGACATCAGTCGGAGATGACTAGGCTTCCTCCTTTCAAATCATTTACATCTGCACAGAGCGAGCTACAAATTTGGGCATTGACCAGAAGCTATTGTTGTCAGTCGTCACTGACTAGGCTTACCTGATCGGGTTCGACAATCATTATCTGTAGAAGAGAAATGATCCCTTAGCGAGTCATCATCATCAAGTGTGAGAACGCTAACTAGACTCCCACTTCCTAGGACATCATCATCCGCACGCAGCGGACTAGGCGTCGTGCACACCAGAAGCCGTCGTTATCAGTTGCGAACTGACTAAGCTTATTTGGTCAGGTTCGACAATCATTGTTTGTAGAAAAGCAATGATCCCTTAGCCAGTTGTAGTCATCAGGTGTGAGAGCTCTGACTAGACTCTTACTTCCTAGGCCATCATCATCCGCGCACAGCAGACTAGGCGTCAGGTGCACAAGAAGTCGTCGTCATCAGTCGCGATCTGACTAAGCTTACCTTGTCAGGTTCGGCGATCATTGTATGTAGAAGAGCAATGATCCCTTGGTGAGTCATCGTCATTAGGCGTTGACTAGATTTCCACTTCCTAGGCCATCGTCATTCGTGTGCAGCAGACTAGGCGTCGAGCTCACTAAAAGCCATTGTCATCAGCCGCGAACTGACTAAGCGCACCTGGTTAGGTTTGGCGATCATTGTCTGTAGAAGAGCAATGATCCCTTGGTGATTCATCATCATCAGACGTGAGAACGCTTACTAGACTCTCACTTCCTAAGCCATCGTCATCCACACACAGCGGACTAGGCGTCGGGCACACCAAAAGCCATCGTCATCAGTCGCGAATTGTTATGCTTACTTGGTCAGGTTCGATGATCATTGTCTGTGTAAGAGCAATGATCCCTTGGCGAGTCGTCATCATTAGTCGTGAGAGCGCTGACTAGATTCCTACTTCCTAGGCCATTGTCATCCACGCGCATCGAACTAGGCGTCGGGATTGAACTTTCAGATCTGACCACGACAAGGTGATTAGACGTTGCGTTGGTTGTAACGAACAACAGTGGAAGTTCACTAAAAGGAAATATTTTTATGGATAATATTTTTTGAGGTGCTCTACATTCCACGGTCGTTAAAGTCCATCGTTGTTTATGTCTTCCAACCAGTATGTCCCCGACCTGTTGAACTTGGTCGCCCTGTAAGGCCTACCTAATTTGGGTTCAGTTTTCCTGTGCCTGCTTCTTTGGTGTTATGCTGGGTTTTTTTTTAGTACCCAGTCTCCCACTCTGAATTCGTGTGGTTAACCTTCTTGTTGTAGTATTGTGTTATTCGTTATTGGTAGGTAGCCATTTTGGCGGAGGTTTGATCCAACTTTACCTTGAAGAGGTCTAGTCTAACGCGCAAGGCTTCATCATTATCATCTTCTTTGAACTCCTCATTTCAAAAGGTAGACACTTTGAGTTCCATCGGAACCATGGTTTCTAACCCATAGGCCAGGGTGAAGGGTGTTTCTCCGATCAGGATTCTTTTGGTTGTTCGATATACTCAGAGTATTCCTGGTACCTCTTAAACCCATTTTCCTTTGGTCGCGTCAAGTTTACTTTTGATCGCTTCCAAGATCGATCGGTTAGTAACCTCCGCTTGGTCGTTGACTTGTGGATGCCGCGGTGAAGAGAAATGGTGACTAATGTTCAGATTTTCACATCGTTTTTCAACATTGGTACCTTCGAATTGAGTTCTGTTAGCACCGACCAATACTCTGGGGATGCCAAATCTGCAGACGATGTTGCCCATATGAATTTTTCTATTTGGATTTGCTTTATCTTGAATAGTGGCTCTGCTTCAACCCAGAAGTAGTCGACTACAACAAAAAGGAACTTTTTACTAGTTGATGCAGGGAGTGGTCCGGCGATGTCCATCCCCCATTGTACAAATGGCCAAGGACTAGTCAGCGATTGGGTTGGCACGTGCGTGTACGGCTCAAACCTTTGACATTTTTTGCATTTTCGGACAATATCTTTGGCGTGTTGTTGCATCCTTGGCCTATAGTACCTGGGGGTTAGAGTTTTGTGGGCATGGGTTCTCCCACCTGGATGATTTCCTCATATCCCGTCGTGGATCTTTCTCAGGACCTGATCTGCCTTGGGAGGGGACAGGCATCAGAGCAGGGTTTCGGTTGTTGATCTCCTGTATAACTTGTCATTTAGGAGAGTGAATCGCGCTGCTCTGCTTTTGAGTTTTCTGGCTTCAGCCTTCTCGGCCTGTAGGGCTCCGCTTTCGATGTATTCGAGAATCGGAGTCATCCAAGTCGCCTCTGTGCTTGTGGAGTAAACATCACTGGGTTATTCTTCATCAAGGCTCGATTGCTCTTAGTATTCGATGAGACCATTCGAGACTTTGACGGAGGTTGAGTCTTCCTTGGCTAGCGCATCAACTCTTTTATTGTCGTCTCACGGGCATTGTAAGAGCTCACATCTCTTGAACCTACTTATTGCATGGAGTACCTTATTGCGGTAGGCTATCATGCGAGGATCTTTGCTGCTGAATTCTCCTTTGACCTAGTTGACTATCAATTTTGACTCACTATACGCCGTTAGTTGATCCATCTCAATCCCATTTGCTAGCTTTAGGCTGAACAGGAGGGCTTCACATTTGACTTTGTTAATTGACGTGGGAAAATCGAACCTGGCGGCTTTCAAGAGGGTGAATCCGTTTGGGGAGTAGAGGGTGATTCCAACTCCGTTTGCTTTTCATGTTGAGGACCCATCACAAGGCAATGTCCAACCTTGATTGTCTGAATTTTGGGCTTGAAGGTCTGGCTTGGTTATTTTTCGCAAGTAAACTAGGCGATGAAGTCCGACAGTGTTTGGGCTTTGATGGCGGTCCTTGGGGCATAACTTATGTCAAACTGCCCGAGTTGTACCGACCATTTCACCATTTTGCCAGATAGTTCTGGCTTGTGCAGTATCGTGCGAAGTCAAAATTGTTATAGAGTGGGTTTGGGTAATGTGCATCCACTTCCACGAAGGTCTTGTTGGGATAGTATACTGGTATTTGGGTTCCTCGGTCATCGTGCACAAGGGATAAACTGACGACATGCTTGGAGACAGACAAGTATAAGTAAAATGTTTCTCCTTTTGCCGAATTTGAGAGGGCTTCCCATGTACACCTTCCAATTATGGAAGGCTTGCTCACATTATTCATCCCATCAGAATCCTTTGCTTCCCCTCAATATTTTGGATAAAGGAAGGCATTTGCTGGGCGATTTTGATATGAACCTGTTGAGTGCTTCTACCCTCCCAGTTAGGCTCAAAACTTCTTTGATGTTGGCGGGGGGTTTCATGTCGAGAATGACCTGAATTTGCTTTAGATCAGCTTCGATTCCCCTTTGGTTCACTATGTAACCTAGGAATTTCCCTGATTCGACTCCGAATGTGCACTTTTGTGGGTTGAGTTTCATTCGATACTTTCGAAATTGACTGAATGCTTCGGTGAGGTCTACTATGTGGTTGAGGCTATGGAAGCTCTTGACCAGCATATCATCTATGTAGACCTCCATGTTGTTGCCGATTTGTTATTTGAACATTCGGTTCACCAAACGTTGATACGTTGCACTTGCGTTCTTCAAGCCGAACGACATCACCCTGTAGCAGTATATTCCTCTCTCAATTATGTAAGAGGTATTTTCTTGATTTGTGGGCTGCATTAATATCTTGTTGTAGCTCTAGTAGGCGTCCATGAAGCTCATAAGTTGTGTCCGGATGTGGCGTCCATGATTTGATTGATGCGGGGAAGTGGGAAACTGTCATTCAAGCACGCCTTGTTCAAGTTCGTGTAGTCTACGCAGAGTCTCCACTTTCCATTTTTTTCTTACCAGTACGGTGTTTGCTAGCCAATCCGGGTATCGCGCTTCCTTGATCATGTCTGCATTTAGTAACCATTGTACCTCCTCATTGATGATTTTATTTCTTTCAAGCGCCACGAGCCTCTTCTTTTGCCGTATGGTTTTCCTTGTGGAATCCACTTCTAGGCGATGAGTGATCAATGACGGGTCGGTTCCCACCATTTCTTGCATGGTCCAGGCGAAGACGTCCTGGTTCAGTTGTAGTAGCTCTGTCAGCTGCTCCACCAGCTATTTGCTTAAACGTGAACATATCTTAATGACCCTATTGTTGAGAGGGTTGTCGAGGTAAACCGTGTTGATTTCTTCCTTTGATTGATTGACATTGGGTTTGTCCCAAGGGCTCACTGGAGCTTCATCGTCTAAGATTGGTTGTTATATTCCGACTTCTTTTGTGAGTTTTGGAGACATTTTGGCTGCAGGCTTCGTTGAAAATTATCAGGCTGCTTTGATGTCACATATTGGCATTATCTAGCTGTGCTTGGTTGCCTCGTATGGTAGCAGCTGTTTGATTGACTGGGTACTTGATGCACTATTGCTAAGTGGAAACTACTACTCCCATTCAGTGTAGCCAGGGTCTCCCTAGAACAACGTTATAGGTGGACGGTGCATCGATCACTATAAAATCTTGAAATGGGATTTTTTGAATCGGTGGCTCTCCTGCAACTACGGTTAGTTGTATCTTTCCCACCGGTTAGCGCTTTTCACCGCTGAAGTCAATCATCGGACGACTATCAAGAGTTAGGACTTCTTCTTTAAGTTGCATGTTGCGAAACGTGCAGAGTAATAAAATGTTCAACAAGCTCTCTGTGTCCACCAATGATCTCTTTACTTCCTAGTTTGCCAGGGAGATCGAGAGTACCATAGTGTCATTATGTGGAAGTTGGACACCCCGGAGATCTTTGTATTTAAAGGCTAGTGATATGGGAGGATCATGGCTCGGAGTGCGTGACATCTATCGGTCGCCACATATTGCATATCGCTCAGACCATAATCTCCCTGAGGGCTATTTTCTGGACCTATTTGATTGTTCCAATTCAAAATGTGCCCCATGGAGGACGTATATCATGTTTGCCGATTCGTCCCTTGCTTTCTCATTTGAAGGGACATAGGTTTTTCCTCAGACTCGACCTTTCTCATGGCGGTTCATTCCTCGTCTAGAACAATGTAACTTTGTGTTTCCTTTACCAGGTCCGCCTTATTTTTTGGGGGGTCCAAAGTTAAGAATTTATAGAACTTGCCATTCCTCAAACCGTCGGTGAAGGCTACGACAACTGTTCGTTGTTCCAAATGTTGACAGAAGTCAACTCATCATTGAAGCGCGTGACATATGTTCTTAACGTCTCACCCAACTTTTGCTTCATGGATTTGAGTATCTTCATTTTCACAAGATCTGTTGTATATGGGAAGATTGCAGATCCATTTTGGGGTCTGTTGTCGCTACCGTTGGCACAGGGGTGCAGGCTTGTTCCCTCCGTGTTGCTAGTACCACCGGAAGCGGTAGTATAGCACCAGTTTGAGTGTTTGACATGTCCCTCTGATCTCCAATGTTGCAGGACCTGTTGGTCACCATCTTCTGAGCTCTAAAGAAATACGATATCAGTGCTTTTGCTAGGAACTTTGTCATCCCCACTGATGGAGCCAAACTGATGCAGTGGATTTTTGCTCCCTTCTTGACCTTGACCCGCTGACTTGCACAAGGAACACACTTGAGCCACGAACCCCTGTTGTGGGGTCCAATGTCACTCTGATGCTAAAGTCATAAAGGAATCTGAGGAAGGCTTAATGTTGTAAACATGGAATTTGTAGCGTACCTTTGTTCACCAACCTTATGTCTTATTTATAGTGTTTGAGTTCTGGTTCGACCAGGTCATCGGTGACGTAGTTTAGGGAAGGAAATCTTTTTGTAGATCCTTATCTAACTAGGAGTCTTATTGAGGAAGAAAGTTTTCCTGTTTGATCTATGTTCCTAGGTACACGAAAGATCCAATTGGATTATTGTCCATAGATGGAGTTTTCATGTACGATGTATTGTCTGGTATTTGCTTCCTAGTTGAAGACAAAGTGATGTTGACTTGCTCATTTGAACCTGATCCCCAAGATATTTGCCTTAATAGGTCTCACGAGTCTTGGGGATGGTTGCGAGATGTGTGGGCTTAGCGGGCTGTAGTAATTTGGATCCGTCTGATAGACTGCATTATGTGGGCTTGACGCCGCTTGAAACGGATCAATGTTAGATTGACGTTTGGGCCTATTATTCCTTGAGATTATCATAACACGTGTATGGTGTAGAAGAAATGACGTTTTGGTGTATCATCAATTATTATTATTATTATTATTATTATTATTATTATTATTATTATTATTATTATTATTATTATTATTATTATTATTGATGTAGTCGATTCCTGCTATCCTTCCTTGTTATTTACCTAGGCCTGCACAGGTAGCAAACGTGAGTTGTGGACTACTGTATGGTGGCCGATGACACTCTTGTGCTTAAGTTAGATAAGGCTTATGAAATGCTTAAAATTTTAATATGTGATTCTGTAGTGTACTTCTAGTTGATCAACCTTATCTCCCTTTTATAGTATAGAAGTCCTTGTTCGACTAGACCTTTGGTGGTATAGTTTAGAAAAAAAAGATCTTGCTGGAGATCCTTTCCTGATTGGGAGATGTCCATGTGGGATAGTTTCCCTACACAACTCATGCTCCTAGATTGGAAGGAGAGGTTTCCCTTTCATAGTGTTTTCCATGCTAGGAAGTTTCTTTATCCGACTTATACTCTAGTATTTGTTTTCTAGTAGGATCTAATGTGTTGCTAACCTGCCAGTCTTGGGTATATCTCTCAGATACTTGCCTCAGAAGTATTACGAGTATTGGGCTTTGTTCTGTTGACGAGATTATCATGACATGTGTATGGTGCTGATCAAATGACGACTTTATGTATCATCAGCTATTCCCTCCAAGTTACTGGTCGTCTAATCGGACCACTAGGTTATGATGATTGACCGTGAGTTGTTCCCTCGAGCAGTGAATTGCATTAATTAAGCGTGGGCCAGCTTGAAAGCAGGAACGGCGGGAGTTCAATTTTCTATATAAATTTCATGTTTGTGAACTATAACCTCTTTACTCTTTCGAACTTAGAGATTCTGCTTTGCCATATTGTATTTTGTGCCTTTGACTTCGCGTAACCTTCGTATTCAAAAGCTTGTACTTTCTTTCAAGGCACGTCGAAATCAGCTTCCTGATGAACCACTCGCTAAGGGCCATAAGTTTTTTTAGGAGAGGTTGTTCTCTTAATTTGATTTGGAAGTCCTCCGTAAGACATACGGGATTACTAATGATCTGGTGTTCTACACTTTGGCGCCAATCTGACGTCATTGCACCATCCTGAGGGGTTTATCTATCTTCACCAAGGTATGCTTTATTCGGGTGTCCGCTTTTCTGTTATCAAGGAGATCTGGGAGTTCCTAGAGTACATCGGCATTGCAACCGTTCAACTTGTGTCGAACGGGTATTAAACTTTGATTGCAATTCTTATTAGGGCTAAGGATGCTGGTATCCGAGTGTCTTCAAGGGCGCTGCAATTGCTTACTTCTCCTCAGATAAACGAGCACATTGTGTGTGTGATGACATCGCCAGATTACTTTGGCAAACTTCCTGATGATTTTAAATCATGGCAGAAGTTATGTTTCATGGCTCCTACGAGCTCGACGTACTTTGAGCTTGCTAGTCGTCCGGTTAAGCGTGAATTTAAACATTTGAGTAAGTTGACTCTTTTTTCGGTCCATGTTAACTCCAAGAATAAAGTCCAAAGTCATGCTATCATCATTCCAGGTAAATTTTATTGGGAATCTCAAGACACATTTATGGTAACATTTCCTTCATCTTCAACCTGCAATCGCCATTATCATGTTTTCTTTAGATCCCATTTTTCTTCCCTTTAAAACCTTCTAACACCCTCGAACAATTCTATGAAGTTTGTTAAATCAATGGTATTTCAATCCATCAGGATTGAGTATGATTCAATATCTCAAACAAAGTCAGCACTCTCCAAAACAAAAATTCACCATTCATGTCAAACAAAAACATCCAATTCCTACAAATCAATATCTTCGCAAGCTATCTATTCACCACCAAGATCTGATTGTTTGTGATGATACACCAAACCGTCCTCTGCTCAGCACCATACACGTGTCATGATAATCTCAGCAACAGAACAAAGCAGGTCTGACTACATGCTCAATCCAGCGAGGCCCAAACAGCACTAACCCATTATTGGCAAGATCCAGACAGTCAAATCCGAGTTGCAATGAGCCATTAAGCCCACACATCACGCAATCAAGCCCAATACTCGTAAGACCTCTAAGGCAAATATCTTAGATATCTACCCGTGACTAGCATGCCAACATTACATTGGATTCGACTAGGAAACAAATACCAGAGTATAAGTCGGGCAAGGACACATCGTTGCATGAACAACACTCAGAAAGGGAAACCTCTCCTATGGATCTAGAAGCACGGGTCGTGTAGAGAAACTATCTCAGATGGACAACTCCCAATTAAGAAAAGATCTCAAGTAAGATTTCTTTCCTAAACTACACCACCAAAGGCCTAGCCGAACAAGGACTTTCACACTATAAAAGGGAAATAAGATCAATGAAGTTAAGGTATGCTACAGTACAACTTTACGCCTCTCCTAAGCCTTATCTAACTTAAGCATCGGTTTATCATCAGCTGCCACACGGTGGTCTTCGGCTCACTTGTGCTACTTGTGCAGGTATAGGTAAGCAGCGAGGAATAAGAGCATGAATTGACTACATCAGTTTGGTGCGTCCGTGGTGAACAACAGAGTACCTCAAATAAAGCAGTAGCACCGTCTTTTCTAGAGAATCAGTGAGATGGTGACAACAAGGTCTCGCAACAATGGAGATGTTGTTGAGACCTCGAACGCTCAAATTGGCAATGTCGCCCGTACCACCACCGCCACGGGAGGAACCTCCTCAGAACCCTTGCGCCGGTGGCAACCTCAGCAGATCCAAAGGTGGATCTACTATTAGCCCAGATGCAACAAATCATACAGACAGTGAAGATACTCAAATCAAGCAGAAGACGGATGAGATGTTGAGAAAGTACATCGCATTCTTCCACAACGAGTTGAGCCTCATCAACTATTGTAGCGGTGATATTGCCATTGCAGCCTTCACCGAAGGTTAAGGTATGGCAAGTTTTATAACTTCCTTACTTTCGACCTCTCGTTGAATATGGAAGATCTGCTGAAGGAAGTAAATAACTACATCGTTCTAGACTAGAAACTAACCCCCAAGAAAAAGGCAGAATCCAGAAGAAGCCTTTGTCCCTAGGGACGAGAAAGAGGAGAAAAACAAGGAGTATTACAATGAAGTGTTTGTCCTGCACAAAGTAAAATAAAAAATCGACAGTCCGATAAAGGTTGCTCCGTAAACTAAGGACCAAGTCAGTGATATTCACATAATTATTACATAATATATCCCTTAATTTATACATGTTAGTGTTTCGATTATTATATTGTATAGTAATTATTTCGTTTTCATGTTTTGTAGGAATTTGAGCGTAAACGATGAAATCATATTAAAGCGACAAGTTAAGGAATGACAATTAGTCGATTCCAATGGTGGTATAAAGCAGTCACAAACCTAAACCCGAAACCTAATTCATAACCTAATCCCAAACCTAATGCCAAGCCCAATCCTTCTCCTACCCTCATTGATGAATCATTCCCTCATTTCATCCCTATTCATCTTGATAATTTTATATAAATAGAAGATAATAGGGTGAGAAATGGAGAGGAGGAAGAGAAGGAAAAAAAAAGAGAATTAGAAATCAAAACCTCTTCCTCAATGGAGATTTCCTCAAAGGAGCTCCTCTCTCAAAGGTGATTCACAATCACCCTCACCACTCATCCATCTCTCACTCACTCCACTCACTCAGCACACAGTCACCTCACCATCGCCACCACCGAGCTCCGCAACAGCCACTGTCACCACCGTGAAACAGGGGTGTGACAACCCTGTTTCACGTCCAATTTTCACTCCACCACCACTCTGTGCTCCTCTCCCCTGTCCACACAACCGCCACCATCTCCGCACGAGTCCCACCACCACATCAGACCACGAAAAGCCGCGACAGAACCACCGCAACCACGCCGCGAAACAGAGCCGCACCGCGACTCTGTTTCGCCTCACGACAGAGCCTGTTCTCCTCCTCTCTCGGCCTCTCTTCATCTCGAGCTCCTTCACGCATCCCTCTCTCACGACCATCGTCGCAAGCGACGCTTCAGCAGGCGGCACAGACCACCGCGACAGCGAAAACAGGGGAGTATTCTTCCCAATTTCTCTTTGTTTTTTTGTTGTTTTATTTGGTGTTTCTCACCTTTGTTCGTCTTTTGCAGGTTCTGAAAGCAATTTGGATTCGAGGACGGTCGCGAGGAGCGAAGAAAATCACCGCTAGAGCCGCTGTCGCGCTGGAGAAGACGACCGAAGCGCGCGGGTATTGTAGCAGTATTGTAGCAGGGCGGGAGAAAGAGTCAAATTTGGTTATTCGGCTATTTCCACCCACTATTTTGCTATGTACCATCACAGAGCGTTTGGGGACCATTTCCTCGGGATTCATGCACAACCACTTGCTGATCTGCTGAGTGCCACCACATCGAGCTTGTGATAAACTAAATGGGTTGTATAAGTTATTTTGATTTATTTTACTGAATTTTGTGCTTAATTGTTAATTACAAGTTATTTCTGAATTTTTGATAATTTGCTTTCACCTTGCATGTTCGAGAAATTAAACTTGATATGTTTGGTAGTTAGAATTACCCTTTATCAATATTCAAAGCATGTGCTAAAAATATTAAGCTTAAGCTTTGATTAAGTGTGCCCTAAAAATACACTTAATACTTTGTAAGAGCGTATTTGCTTGAAATAATTTGTTAATGTTTGATAGAAACATGGTATAAGTTTAATTGGATTTTAACGATCACATATTCGGTGTAAGCAAGGGATTCTCATCCCTAACGCTTCTCATTTTTAAATTCAATAATTTAGATTTAAATAATTTTGCTAATTTATTGGTGAGTCCAAGCCCACAAAAATCCATCTCATCTATCTTTTATTTTTCTTATTTTAATTTATTTTTAGTTTAGATTTAAAAAATGATGTAACCCCATTTCCTATAAATTAGTTTAATTAAATTTTAAAATTCAATTGCATCCACCTTCTTCATGGGATCGACCTGTACTTGCCGTTGTCTACCAGTTAGGCACCGTGCACTTGCGGTTATTACAAGTGGGCTGAATTAACCCATTAATTTAGGTTAGTTAAATCCGCATCAAGTTTTTGGCGCCGTTGCCGGGGGAAGGTTGCGGTGTAATTGAATTTAAGATTTATTTTCACTAATTATAAAAAAAAATCAAAAAAATTTTAAAATTTTTTATTTTTATTTTTATTTTGTTCTTTTTACACTCATTTTGTGTTTGATTTTGCAAATTACACGCTTCTCGAGTATATTGGACGATCCTGCAAACATCAAACAAATTTTAATTTTTTTTTATTTTGTGAGGAGAGTTTTAATTTTATTTTCACCTCGTTCTACGAGTGTGTGGTGTAATAATTTTTATATTTTACTGTTTTTCATTTTGTTTAAGTAAAAAAAAAAAAAAAAACCTAAAATTCTCTAAGTCAAAAGAAATTATAGGGAAACAACTCTAATTGTTACCCAATAACTTTTATGATTTAGAAATCCGACTTCTAAGACCAAGACCAGTAATTTGAATGCATATGCTTGTGTGCTGATTGAAACAGATAAACAGAAGTCGGATTTTTTTTTTGAATTGTGCTAACTTTTTGTGCAGATTGAAATACACACACTGTAAGTATTTCTATCACACGCAGCGTATTAGCGACCAGGGTGCTTGGTGTAATTGTTTGAAATTGTGTGATTGATTGTTAAATTTCTGTAATTGTGGATGCTAAATTTTAGTAATTCATAATAAGCAGACCCAGCTTATAAATAGAAATTGGTGGGACTTGATATCCCCACCTCATCACTCCAGCTGTGTGCAACCAATATCCTAACATAATTAAAATCAATTAGCAAGTTAGAGCATTTTTTTAGGTACGGTGTTCATAGGACAACCAAGACCAAGGTGAATCTAATAATTTTTGTGTTGACCCAAG
Source organism: Berberis thunbergii (assembly GCA_003290165.1). NCBI lineage: Eukaryota > Viridiplantae > Streptophyta > Magnoliopsida > Ranunculales > Berberidaceae > Berberis > Berberis thunbergii. The sequence continues at coordinate 115,482 of QNQO01009053.1, forward strand.
CTAAAAGTGACGATGGGTTTAATCATTCAATGAACTCCGAAAGGCCACTGCCACAAGGGTAATTTACCCGGTATGCCGAGTCATAAGTAAGCTACGATCCACAAGAAGAATTGGTGTAACCAACAGTTTTTTGTTATGAACACAAGCCTTAAGTGTGCATTTAACATCACATCGTTCTCACATCTATTGGCTTACAGAGCGGTAGCACAAGGAAGTACTTAATTGGACCATTGTGACCTCCTTCTCTTGTGTGATAATCCGGTTTCTTTGAAACAAAACTCTAGCCTACTGATTTTGAACTTTGCGGTGTAAAGTGTACACTCTTATGATCAACTTGTAGCACCCATTGCTGTGTCATAAAGATTATATAAGAAATAATTGTCCCCCAAAGATAAAAAGATAATTGATCTGAAAAACGTTGATTGCTTAGGGAGTCATGTTTCTTGTGCATTTATTGGTTGCTGATTGTATGTGAGCCTGTGTATATTTTTAGAGTTAGTGCTTTCAAAAAAAAACAAAAAAAAAATGAACCCAAGGGATTATCCAGCCTATTTTTCCGAGCAAGTCAATTCATTTTATGACATGCGACGACCTAATTATGATCCACATTTAGATTATTACAACCCAGGTCTAGCCTATCATCCTGACTTCTCATGGGCTCATGGTCAATACCATGAAAGCCCTCTAGACACTCATCATACTCCTCCAGCTTTCATTCCTGATAATGAGTTAGAGTATATCATAAACATTTTTATAAAGCGAACAGGGGAAGTGTTTGAGCAAAACTCTCAGGCTATCACCGAACTAAGAGCACAAAACTCTCAGGCTATCACAAAATTGACAACTATTTATCAACAAAACTCTCAAGCTATCCAGAAACTTGAGATGAGTGTGAGTCAGATAGCTGAGTCACTTCCTGAGATAGAGTCAGAAAAATTCCCTAGCCAACCTATTTTCAGCCCAAATGGTCAATTTGAACTTAGTGGCACATCTGAGTCGGACAGTGAAGATGTCTAATTCATTACTACCATTAGGAGTGGAAAACTGGTTGACAATCAGGTAGAAATGCCTGATATGGGTGTCATTGAGTTGTCTAGACAGGTTGCATCCTCCTCTCATACGAATGCTGATAAAGCCTCATTTATTGATGAACCTGTAGATTCTAAGACACTACAGACATCTCCTTCCCATGTTGACTCATGCCTCCCTAGTGACTCATGCATTGAATCAAACTGTGCACATTCTGTAAAGTCTCCCCTTGACTGTTTTCATGATACACATGACCATTTAGAGGCTTGTTTGACTCATTTTAGTTTAGACTTTGATGTTGATGATTCCATTAGGGAAGTCAATGATTTGCTTGACTCAGTCCCCATTGTGGATCCTAGTTATAAATGGAAGTCTAAAGTGAAGCCTCTTCCACTCAGTGAGTCAAAACTAGTCCCATCAGTTGAGCCACCTGAGCTTGACCTTAAACAATTACCTGACACCCTCAGGTATGCATTTTCAGGTGATGAGTTTTCTAGACCAATATCTCTATATGATTCATGTGATGAGCCTGTACCACCTAATATATTTATCGTCTCATCTACTTGCATCACATTCCCAATTACTAAGGCTACTTTCACCGATCCCTTGTGTTGTGGTGAGGATTTCAGTTTTCACCATCCTAATGTGAAAATTATCCAATCTTCTGATTTGGAACCAGACATAGGATGTTTCCTTTTTGGAGCTAAGAATCTTCTGTTGTGTATGACTACTGGTCACTTTTGGAATGTCCTATTGTATTTGGTGCCCCATGTGATTGCTATATTTTGGTGGACTGATCCTCAACTGTTCAGGTTGTTGATATACGACCATGGACTAAGTGTTTGTCATGTTCTTCCTCTCCACTATTTGATACACCATTTTTTAGGAAGAATATTTGTCGGGCTGATGACGGTAAACCAAACGCTCCTAAGAGGCAGCCTAGCTTTAGTTGTGTCTCTTTGCTCTTAGTCTGGATTGATTTTCGAGTACCCTATTTAGTTGTGTTTCACTCATACTCGTTAGCTCCGTAACAGTTTTGACTTCCAACTTGCCTTTTCTTTTTAGTTTTCTTTGTTAGTGTCGAGTCTGCATTTTATCGATTTCTAATGAAAACTCCATGATTCTTATGTTTATGAGCCTCATTGATGGATGACTTCTTGGAAATTGGTAAAATCTTCACCGCGGTAATACTGTTCTAACCTCCTCTCATGTACTTACTTCATTCATTTGTCAGAATTACTTTGTTAAACATTGAGGACAATGTTTGGATTAGGTTTGGGGGTAGGGTTCATGAGTCGGTGAATTTTTCGTTTTTTTTCGTATTGTTTTCTTTTCTTATTCTTTAAAAAAAATACTTTTCTGTCAAGAAAACTTGGTCTTTTGCGATTATGAAAATGGATTTTAAACGTTTTATACTCAAGAAAATGCAAGCCAACTTGACATATTGGTATATTGATAAAGACTGAAAGCTTAGTATGATCCTTAAGCTAGATCTAGTTCATAAGAATTTTCAACTCGATTATCTTTGCACCATGAGCCATGTTAGCATAACTTGAAGTTGATGAGTGAAATATATACTAGAAAACCTTAGAATAATAGTGAAGACTTAACCCTGAAAGTGTTGAGTCTTTCTATTTTTCTGAGGGTTATACATAAACTCTGATTTTTCTTGAGTCTGTATTATCTCGTTGATGATCTCATTATTCTTATTTTTCTGATCAATTGCTTTGGGAATGACATCAAAATTGAATTATTACACTAGAACTTCTTGGCTTATTCAATTGAGATGTCATAATACTAGCCCGAACTTAGGAATGATCTAGGCATTTTTTTCTTTAGACCATTAACTAGCCTTTTAACTTACCCATAACATTAACCTTTTTTGTAGCCTTTTGAGCCTTAGAATAACTTTTATTTGTTAACCCATTAACCTTTACCCAACGTTTCTGGGAATGTGTATGGAAGGATATACTTGGTGTCAAAAGGGCATGAAGAGCTAAATATGAGATATTTCATAAATCCTCTATGAAAAAAAGAAAAAAAAAGGTTGAAGAAAAGAAAAAAAAATGATTCTTCAATGAGGATAAAGATGTGAGAATGAAGAAAAAAATTGATGGTGCGCAACATTGATTTATTCTTGACAGCCCTAATTGTTCGTATAATGGGTGTATACATTCCTAGAAACTTTTCTTAGAATCCTTTGACATTCCTTATTAACTATTACCCAAGCCCCATTACAACCCAACAAAGTCCTAGTTGATCTTATGTAAATGTTGATTTCGTAGATGTGGAGATTTAATAACCAAGACCTATGGTGTTTGATTCAACATTCCCAAAAGTAATTGATATTCCTGTCCATGAGATCATGTTCATTCCATTTTTGAAAAGTCCGTTCTTCATATAACTATATGTGAGATGATTGTTTTCCATCATTTACTCTTTTCCTCACATATAAACTGAGTGAAATACCAAATCTCTGAGTGTTTTATTGTGAGTGACATGAGAGGTTTGAAGTCAAAACAAACTTTCTACAGGAGATTTAGTCATTGTTTTACTCTGAAATGAAAAATTATGTTGACAGTGCTATCCACACACACACATTGAGTTGAGGATGATTATGAATTTTTTCTAACCTTTGGAGAATATTAAATTATTTGGAGATTTGTTGATACACTAAAATGACACTGTTGGCTTCCTGCATTTCTTGAAGTTTTAAAATGAACACTGTTTAACCAAGTTTTGATTGAGTCATTAATGTTTGTGGGTAACATTTCTGGAAACTCTCACGAGACTATAACTCGTCCACTGTTTAAAGCCTTGTTGCACGTTTATGGTAAGTGCAACCGATGATTCCTGCGAAAGTGAGTTAGAATTTTCTTTTTATTGTTTTGCTCGAGGACTAGCAAAATATAGGTTTGGGGGTATTTGATATTCACATAATTATTACATAATAAATCCCTTAATTTATACATGTTAGTGTTTCGATTATTATATTGTATAGTAATTATTTCGTTTTCATGTCTTTGTAGGAATTTGAGCGTAAACGATGAAATCATATTAAAGCGACAAGTTAAGGAACGACAATTAGTCGATTCCAATGGTGGTATAAAGCAGTCACAAACCTAAACCCGAAACCTAATTCATAACCTAATCCCAAACCTAATGCCAAGCCCAATCCTTCTCCTACCCTCATTGATGAATCATTCCCTCATTTCATCCCTATTCATCTTGATAATTTTATATAAATAGAAGATATTTGGGTGAGAAATGGAGAGGAGGAAGAGAAGGAAAAAAAAAAGAGAATTAGAAATCAAAACCTCTTCCTCAATGGAGATTTCCTCAAAGGAGCTCCTCTCTCAAAGGTGATTCACAATCACCCTCACCACTCATCCATATCTCACTCACTCCACTCACTCAGCACACAGTCACCTCACCATCGCCACCACCGAGCTCCGCAACCGCCACTGTCACCACCGTGAAACAGGGGTGTGACAACCCTGTTTCACGTCCAATTTTCACTCCACCACCACTCTGTGCTCCTCTCCCCTGTCCACACAACCGCCACCATCTCCGCACGAGTCCCACCACCACATCAGACCACGAAAAGCCGCGACAGAATCACCGCAACCACGCCGCGAAACAGAGCCGCACCGCGACTCTGTTTCGCCTCACGACAGAGCCTGTTCTCCTCCTCTCTCGGCCTCTCTTCATCTCGAGCTCCTTCCCGCATCCCTCTCTCACGACCATCGTCGCAAGCGACGCTTCAGCAGGCGGCACAGACCACCGCGACAGCGAAAACAAGGGAGTATTCTTCCCGATTTCTCTTTGTTTTTTTGTTGTTTTATTTCTTGTTTCCTCACCTTTGTTCGTCTTTTGCTGGTTCTGGAAGCAATTTGGATTCGAGGACGGTCGCGAGGAGCGAAGAAAATCACCGCGAGAGCCGCTGTCGCGCTGGAGAAGACGACCGGAGCGCGCGGGTATTGTAGCAGTACTGTAGCAGGGCGGGAGAAAGAGTCAAATTCGGTTATTCGGCTATTTCCACCCCCTATTTTGCTCTGTACCACCACAGAGCGTTTGGGGACCATTTCCTTGGGATTCGTGCACAACAACCTGCTGATCTGCTGAGTGCCACCACATCGAGCTTGTGATAAACTAAATGGGTTGTATAAGTTATTTTGATTTATTTTACTGAATTGTGTGCTTAATTGTTAATTACAAGTTATTTCTGAATTTTTGATAATTTGCTTTCACCTTGCATGTTCGAGAAATTAAACTTGATATGTTTGGTAGTTAGAATTACCCTTTATCAATATTCAAAGCATGTGCTAAAAATATTAAGCTTAAGCTTTGATTAAGTGTGCCCTAAAAAGACACTTAATACTTTGTAAGAGCGTATTTGCTTGAAATAATTTGTTAATGTTTGATAGAAACATGGTATAAGTTTAATTGAATTTTAACGATCACATAGTCGGTGTAAGCAAGGGATTCTCATCCCTAACGCTTCTCATTTTTAAATTCAATAATTTAGATTTAAATAATTTTGCTAATTTATTGGTGAGTCCAAGCCCACAAAAGTCCATCTCATCTATATTTTATTTTTCTTATTTTAATTTATTTTTAGTTTAGATTTAAAAAATGGTGTAACCCCATTTCCTATAAATTAGTTTAATTAAATTCTAAAATTCAATTGCATCCACCTTCTTCGTGGGATCGACCCGTACTTGCCGTTGTCTACCAGTTAGGCACCGTGGACTTGCGGTTATTACAAGTGGGCTGGATTAACCCATTAATTTAGGTTAGTTAAATCCGCATCAGTCAGCCTACGGGGACTAACGGATGCAGCACATTCACTCTCAAAGCCTGATCCTGTCCCTAACTTTCATAGACAGGGCCTCCAAGGCGTCCACACACTGAAAAGTGAGAAGGTCTTTAGTAGACACTAGAAGTTGTATGAACGTGTTGTTCCTGAGCACGTTATGCAACATGCAACTAAAGGAAGAAAACATAAGCTCCTCGAAAAATCCCCTAGTAAGACTCAGCAAACAGAAGTATTTTCCTATAGGGAGGATTAGATTAACAGTAGTGGCAGGATAACCACGACTCAAAAAAAATAATCCTTCAGAAGTTCATGGTAGTCGATGCGCCATCCACCTATTCATCATCCCGGGGAGACCCTGGCTTCACCAGATGGAGGCAGCGGTCTCCTGATATTCACATAATTATTACATAATATATCCCTTAAGTTATACATATTAGTGTTTCGATTATTATATTGTATAGTAATTATTTCGTTTTCATGTCTTTGTAGGAATTTGCGCGTAAACGATGAAATCATATTAAAGCGACAAGTTAAGGAACGACAATTAGTCGATTCCAACGGTGGTATAAAGTTGTCACAAACCTAAACCAAACCTAATTCATAACCTAATCCATAACCTAAACCCAAACCTAATGCCAAGCCCAATCCTTCTCCTACCCTCATTGATGAATCATTCCCTCATTTCATCCCTATTCATCTTGATAATTTTATATAAATAGAAGATAATAGGGTGAGAAATGGAGAGGAGGAAGAGAAGGGAAAAGAAGAGAATTAGAAAAAAATCAAAACCTCTCCTCTCTCAAGGGTGAATCTCACAAGGTGACCATCACCACCTATCCACCATCACCACTCACTCAGCAATCACCACCTCGCCACCACCATCACCCTAGCACCACCTCCACCTCCAGGCAGCACAACCGCCACCACCCTGAAACAGGGGTGTGACAACCCTTCTTAACGACAAATCTTCACCATCACCACGCGAAATAGAGCTCCCTGTTCATCATTCATCACCTCCGCCACCACCTCCGCACCGACCACCGTCACAGACCGAGCACCATCACCCGAGAACCACCTTGTGAAACAGAGCTCACCGCGGCTCTGTTCCGCCTCGCGACAGAGCCACAGGCCGTCCTCCTTTCCTCTCTTCGTCCAGGTCTCCTTACCGTCTCTCCGCCACCGTCCAACCACCACAGAGCACCTCGTCCACGGCGCATAACCACCGCTGCGACTGCCACCGAAACAGGGAAGTCATCGCTCCCTGCTCTCTCTCTGTTTTTCTGTTTTCTTGGTGTTTCCTCACCTTTGCTCTTCTTTCGCAGGTTCTGGAATCATTTGGAAGTCGAGGACGGTAGCGAGGAGTTTAGGAAAACCGCGAAAACAGCCGTTGTCACGCTGGAGAAGAAGGCGGAGTAGCGCAGCACTGTAGCAGTACTGTAGCAGAGGCGGGAATTGGTCAATTCGGTTATTTGGCTATTCACACCCTCGGTTCTGCTCTGTACTACCACGGAGCGTTTTGGGCCCAATTTTCTCGGGATTCGTGTTCGAACCACCTGCTGATCTGCTGAGTGCCACCACATCGAGTTTGTGACAAACTAAATGGGTTGTATAAGTTATTTTTATTTATTTTACTGAATTGTGTGCTTAATTGTTAATTATAATTTATTTCTGAATTTTGATAAATTGCTTTCACCTTGCATGTTCAAGAAATTAAACTTGATATGTTTGGTAGTTAGAATTACTCTTTATTAATATTCAAAGCATGTGTTAAAAATATTAAGCTTAAACTTTGATTAAGTGTGCCCTAAAAACACACTTAATACTTTGTAAGAGCGTATTTGCTTGAAATAATTTGTTAATGTTTGATAGAAACATGGTATAAGTTTAATTTGATTTTAACGATCACATATTCGGTGTAAGCAAGGGATTTTCATCCCTAACGCTTCTCGTTTTTAAATTCAGTAATTTAGATTTCAATCATTTTACTAACTCATTGGTGAGTCCAAGCCACAAAATCCCATTTCATCTATCTCTTATTTTATTTTTCTTATTTTTAATTTATTTTTAGTTTAGTTTTAAAAATGTTGTAACCCCATTTTCCATTTAAATTAGTTTAATTAAATTCTAAAATTCAATTGCATCCACCTTCTTCGTGGGATCGACCCTGTACTTGTCGTTGTCTACCAGTTAGGCACCGTGCACTTGCGGTTATTACAAGTAGATTGAATTAACCTATTTATTTAGGTTAGTTAAATCCGCATCAAGTTTTTGGCGAGCCCCATTACAACCCAACAAAGTCCTAGTTGATCTTATGTAAATGTTGGTTTCATAGATGTGGAGATTTAATAACCAAGACCTATGGTGTTTGATTCAACATTCCCAAAAGTAATTGATATTCCTGTCCATGAGATCATGTTCATTCCATTTTTGAAAAGTCCGTTCTTCATATTACTATATGTGAGATGATTATTTTCCATCATTTACTCTTTTCCTCACATATAAACTGAGTGAAATACCAAATCTCTGAGTGTTTTATTGTGAGTGACATGAGAGGTTTGAAGTCAAAACAAACTTTCTACAGAAGATTTAGTCATTGTTTTACTCTGAAATGAAAAATTATGTTGACAGTGCTATCCACACACACACATTGAGTTGAGGATGATTATGAATTTTTTCTAACCTTTGGAGAATATTAAATTATTTGGAGATTTGTTGATACACTAAAATGACACTGTTGGTTTCCTGCATTTCTTGAAGTTTTAAAACGAACACTGTTTAACCAAGTTTTGATTGAGTCATTAATGTTTGTGGGTAACATTTTTGGAAACCCTCACGAGACTATAACTCGTCCACTAGAGGTAATCTAGGGGTTTAAAGCCTTGTTGCACGTTTAAGGTAAGTGCAACCGATGATTCCTGCGAAAGTGAGTTAGAATTTTCTTTTTATTGTTTTGCTCGAGGACTAGCAAAATATAGGTTTGGGGGTATTTGATATTCACATAATTATTACATAATATATCCCTTAATTTATACATGTTAGTGTTTCGATTATTATATTGTATAGTAATTATTTCGTTTTCATGTCTTTGTAGGAATTTGAGCGTAAACGATGAAATCATATTAAAGCGACAAGTTAAGGAACGACAATTAGTCGATTCCAACGGTGTTATAAAGCAGTCACAAACCTAAACCCGAAACCCAATTCATAACCTAATCCATAACCTAAACCCAAACCTAATGCCAAGCCCAATCCTTCTCCTACCCTCATTGATGAATCATTCCCTCGTTTCATCCCTATTCATCTTGATAATTTCATATAAATAGAAGATAATAGGGTGAGAAATGGAGAGGAGGAAGAAAAGGGAAAAGAAGAGAATTAGAAAAAAATCAAAACCTCTCCTCTCTCAAGGGTGAATCTCACAAGGTGACCATCACCACCTATCCACCATCACCACTCACTCAGCAATCACCACCTCGCCACCACCATCACCCGAGCACCACCGCCATCTCCAAACAGCACAACCGCCACCGCCACCACCCTGAAACAGGGGTGTGACAACCCTGTTTAACGACAAATCTTCACCATCACCACGTGAAACAGAGCTCCCTGTCCATCATCCATCACCTCCGCCACCACCTCTGCACTGACCACCGTCACAGACCGAGCACCATCACCCGAGAACCACCTCGCGAAACAGAGCTCACCGCGGCTCTGTTTCGCCTTGCGACAGAGCCACTGGCCGTCCTTCTCTCCTCTCTGTCCTCTCTTCGTCCAGGCTTCCTTTCCGTCTCTCCGCCACCGTCCAACCACCACAGAGCACCTCGTTCACGGCGCACAACCACCGCTACGACTGCCACCGAAACAGGGGAGTCATCGCTCCCTGCTCTCTCTTTGTTTTTCTGTTTTCTTGGTGTTTCCTCACCTTTGCTCTTCTTTCGCAGGTTCTGGAATAATTTGGAAGTCGAGGACGGTCGCGAGGAGCGAAGGAAGGCCGCGAAAACAGCCGCTGTCGCGCTGGAGAAGAAGGCGGAGCAGCGCAGTACTGTAGCAGAGGCGGGAATTGGTCAATTCGGTTATTTGGCTATTCACACCCCCGGTTCTGCCCTGTACCACCACAGAGCGTTTTGGGCCCAATTTTCTCGGGATTCATATTCGAACCACCTGCTGATCTGCTGAGTGCCACCACATCGAGTTTGTGACAAACTAAATGGGTTGTATAAGTTATTTTGATTTATTTTACTGAATTGTGTGCTTAATTGTTAATTACAATTTATTTCTGAATTTTGATAAATTGCTTTCATCTTGCATGTTCGAGAAATTAAACTTGATATGTTTGGTAGTTAGAATTACCCTTTATTAATATTCAAAGCGTGTGTTAAAAATATTAAGCTTAAACTTTGATTAAGTGTGCCCTAAAAAGACACTTAATACTTAGTAAGAGCGTATTTGCTTGAAATAATTTGTTAATGTTTGATAGAAACATGGTATAAGTTTAATTTGATTTAACGATCATATATTCGGTGTAAGCAAGGGATTCTCATCCCTAACGCTTATCGTTTTTAAATTCAGTAATTTAGATTTCAATAATTTTACTAACTCATTGGTGAGTCCAAGCCACAAAAACCCCTTTCATCTATCTCTTATTTTATTTTTCTTATTTTTAATTTATTTTTTGTTTAGTTTTAAAAATGTTGTAACCTCATTTTCCATTTAAATTAGTTTAATTAAATTCTAAAATTCAATTGCATCCACCTTCTTCGTGGGATTGACCCGTACTTACCATTGTCTACCAGTTAGGCACCGTGCACTTGCGGTTATTACAAGTAGGCTGAATTAACCTATTTATTTAGGTTAGTTAAATTCGCATCATCTCCACTTAAAACCAGTGCATTAAGTACCCTATCAATCAAACAGTAGGCACAATACGAGGAAATCAGCCGACTGCTAGAGATTTCCACTACACAGCACTAAAATGGCTCGATGGTCGTCAACTGCATATTGAGACCACAACTGACACGCCCCTAAGCTAAAGTTCAGAGTTGAGCAAAGACTTTGCCCACCTAAACGAGGAGGCCCCTGCAGCCCGAGGGGAAGACCCAACGTCGGTCAACCCGAAGAGGAACTGGTAATTGTGTATCTGGACAACCCTAGTGATAGCAGAGCCATCCAAATAGGTTCCCGTTTAAGCAAAAAGTTTGCGAAAGAACTAATAATACTATTGCGAGAGATTCAAGGAGTCTTTACTTGGAAGATGAAGGATATGGTTGGAATAACCCTTCCATAATCACCAGTCCACTAACTGTAAACCCAACACGGAAACTGGTTAAAAAGAAAAATGGAATGTGGAGAGTCTACGTAGACTACACCGACTTGACAAGGCATGTCAGAAGGAATATTTTCCACTTCCTCGCATCAATCAAATTGTAGATGCCACGTCCGGACACGACTTCCTAAGTGTCATGGACGACTACTCATATAACCAGATACAGATGCACCCCTCGGATAAAGAGAAAATATCTTTCATAATCGAAAGAGTGATATACTGCTATCGGGTGATGCCATTCGACTCAGGAACGTGGGTGCAACATACCAACAGCTAGTGAACCGGATGCTTAAAAATCAAAACGGAAGCAACATGGGGGTCTATATAAACGACATGCTGGTCAAAAGCCTCCACAACCCAGATCACATATCCAATCTTGCCGAAGCATTTGTCCAACTCTGCAGGTATCAAATGAAGCTCAACCCACTGAAACACACGTCTTGTGTCGAATCAGGCAAGTTCCTAGGTTACATAATGAGCTAGAAAGGAATAGAAGCAGATTCAGGCCCTTCTTGATATGAAGTCCCCGACCTCCGTCAGGGAAGTTCAAAGCCTGACCAGGAGGGTGGCAACACTTAATAGGTTTATCTCCAAATCATCAGACAAGTTCCTCCCTTCAAGATTTTCAAAGGAAGCAAGGCCTTCAGCTGGGACGAAGAGTGCGAACAGGCCTTCCAGAACCTAAAGTAATAAATGGGAAGTATCGAGCTACTCTCGAAGCCAACCCCATGAGAGACACTTATCTTGTATCTGGCCATATTGGATCAAACCATCAGTTCAGCTATTGTACGAAATGACAAGGGAGTACATAGACCGGTGTACTATGCTAGCAAAATTTTTGTGGAAGCCAAAGCAAACTATTCGGATCTAGAGAAGCTAGCTTTGGTGTTGGTCATCTCTTCCAAAAAGTTGAGGCCCTACTTTTAGGCCTACTCTATCACAGTTCTGACCAAGCACCCACTTCACACAGTGCTGCACAAGCTGGAATTATCAAGTAGGATGGTTAAATGGTTTGTGGAGCTAGAGCAGTTTGACATCAACTACGCTCCAAGAACGACCATCAAAGCCCAAGCATTAACAGACTTCATCGCCTAATTTACCAGTGGTGAGGAACAGGAGTCGAACAACTCAAAATAGAAACCAAACAAACAAGGTTGGATCATACGCTGCATCGGGTCAGCCACGCAGAAAGGAAGTGGTGCAGTTATCACACTCCACTTTCCAAGTGGCTTCGTCTTGGAAAATGCGGTAAGGTTCGGTTTTCCACCCTTGAACAATGAGGCAAAATATGAGACCCTCTTGTTTAGTGTGAAGCTAGCAAAAGGAATCGAGGTAACTGTGCTAACCACTTATACAAACTCACATCTTGTAGTCAACCAGGTTAAAGGGGATTTTAACAGCAAAGACCTAAGGATGATAGCCTACTGCGAGAAGGTCAATAATGCAGCAGGCCAATTCAAAAGATTTGAACTTCTCCAGTGTTCACGAGACGACAATGAAAGAGCTGACGCACTGGCCAGGCAGGCCTTGACCTCTGTAGAGGCCGCTAATGGGCTCATCATATTCCAAGAGCAGTCAAGCCTAGAGGAAGAGGAGGTTAATGAGCTTTACGCAATTGAAGCGGATTTAAGCTGGATGAATCCCATTATTGAGTACATCAAAGATGGTGCCCTCCTTGCCAAAAAAATCAGAGGCCAAAAAATTGAAAAATAGGGCAACGCGGTACACCCTTCTGAACGACAAACTCTACAGAAGGTCAGCCACGACCCCTTGCTTAGATGCGTAGCCTTCTCGGAAGCAAATCACGTCCTTAGAGAGATACATGACGACATCTACGGGAATAACCTAGGCGGTAGGACCTAGCCCATAAGGCCTTGAATTTGAGGTATTGCTGGCCACAAATGTAGCAGGATGTGAAAGACATCGTCCACAAGTGCGAAAAGTTCGTGCCGAATACTCACATGCCTGCTCAACCCTTGACTCCGATGACCAACCCTTGGCAGTTTGCGCAGTGGGGAATGGACATCATTGGACCACTCCCGGCCTCAACCAATAAGAAGTTTATCCTTGTAGCAGTTAATTACTTCACTAAATGGGTCGAAGTTGAGCCTTTGTCTAAGATAGGATAGGACCAAATTGAGAAATTCATATGGACGTCCATCATCTGTAGGTTCAGTATTCCAAGGACACTAGTCAGCGATAATGGAACCCAATTTAAAGGAAACAAAGTCGAGAAACTATGCAAATACCATTTCTCTTCGCCAGGGCATCTACAAGCAAATGGCAAGGCGGAAGTCACCAATAGAACTATTTTGGAGGCACTCAAAATGAAGTTTGAAGCGACAAAAGGGAAATGGGTCTTAGCACTGCCAGAGATACTCTGGTCATATCAGACCACTAAAAGGACACCTACCGAAGAAATACCTTTCGCCCTAGCCTACAGGTCATAAGTAATGGTCCCATTGGAACTCAGAATATCAACTTTTTTTGAACAAAGAAATTCAGACCGGAAGACAACAATGAAGCCTTTGGAGGGACCTTATAAAGTAACCGAGGTCAACAGGCCAAGGACCTACTGGTTGGAAGACATGGACGGTAGAAGCCTTATGCAGCCATGGAATTATTACACCTTAAAAAGTATTACCAATAAAAAACTTTTGCTTTTTCCAAACTTTTGCTACTTCCATTTAGTCTTCCACTGTCTGATTGCCACCTACTTGATAAAAAAAACATAAGTCAGGACCTTCAAGTCAGACTTATTGAGTGAGCCAGGATTGCCAAAGTTAGACTTATCGCAAAAGTCAGGATGGCCACAATCAGGCTTGCACTCTATGAACACAAGTCAGGACGACCACAATCATGCTTGCACTCTTTATACATAAGTCAAGACTCCCAAGTCAAACTTATTGAGTGAGCTAGGACGGCCATAGTCAGACTTGTACTTATTCTGACCAAAGTTAAGTCAGTTATTACCGATGACAATAGCTTTAGGTTAGCTCGAAGCCTAGTCTGAATAGAACGGGCGATGAGTGGGAACCTTGTTAGTGCTCGCATAGCCTGGTGAAGACGGTTTGCTAGGGATCATTGTTCAACTATAGATAATGATCGCCAAACTTATTTTTGAAGCCTAGCCCAAATAGAATGGGCGACGACGGTCTAGAAAGTGGGAACTTAGTCAGTGCTCATGTAGCCTAGTGAAGACCGCTTGCTAGGGATCATTGTCCGACTATAGATAATGAACGTCGAACTTATTGCTCGAAGCCTACTCCGAATAGAACGGGTGATGACGACCTAGAAAATGAAAGCTTAGTCAATGCTCACGTAGCCTGGTGAAGACGGCTTGCCAAGGATCATTGTCCAACTATAGATAATGATCACCGAATTTTTTTACTTAGTCTGAATGAAACGGGCCACGATGGCCTAGAACTTTGGGAGCTTAATCAGTGCTTATGTAGCAACACTTAGCCAGCTTCGGCTACTAACGATACAAGGTCGAAGCTACGCCCCAGTGATTAAGAAAGTCAAAAGGGGTCAAAGAAAGATAAGTGCAAAATGTCATAATCAAACATGCAAACAAGACTGGCGCAATAACACGATAACATGGTTTAGCTATAGAGGGTACAAGTACAAAAAACTACTTGATAAACACTCTTTAAGCCAAACTACAAAAGTTACAATTGTTTTGGAAAACTTGCTCTAGAGGCCGAAAAGCCACTTACTTCAGAAGGAACTACGTGAAATAAAACAACATTATAGGACATTGGTCTTGAGTAGCCGGACAGGGACGCAAGATCGGAAACTTCTGCCAAGTCAATCTTCCAGAAAGCAACCTTCCTGTATTGATCAAAGTTAAGCTCCACATGGGGATTCTCATCTTCAATTAGTCCAAGAAACTTCAGCCTACCCTGAGCGATATCAGGAGATCCTGAAGTTCCATGCTAAGCTTTGGGCTCCGCTAAACTTGCATCAGTCTCCGATAGTCTGTAGGAAAGCACAGTCACATGGGATTCCTCCTTTACCAATCGTTCTCTCAGTGAATTCAACTTTGCTAGAACGTCGGCAACCCGAGCCTCAGCTTCACGAACTCAGCATCGCCCGCCAGCTAGATCAAATTCAAACACCAGGTGCAAAACAACCAACTTATACTCATTAGACTGCACCTTGCCCGCAAACCCCTTCACTCGCTTACTTAATAGGCCTAACCTATATAGCGTGTCCGAATACGACCTACAAAGCTCCACAAAAGGCTCCTCCAAAGCATTAATTGTACTACGAGTGTCAGAGTGTAGATTGCCCTTAACAAACAACGACAAGGAACCTTTGGGAGACACCAGCTCCGCATTCAAAGACTTCTCAACAGGAGTATTAGCCCGACGCTCAACATCGGGCTCTAGGGGCAGGAGAGAATATCCCGTTCATAGGGTAACAGGCTCAACGGGACGGAGGTCATCAAGGACAACATTAACCTTGTCGGCATCCTCTAGATTTGAACAATTCCCCTCCCGTACAACTAAAGAAGCAGGAGTTTCCAGATAGACACTCCACTCCCCAGAAACCATTTCTTTAGCGTACTGCTTGGGCCCAGACTCCGCAACCATCTCTTCCTTCTTTAGGAGGATCGGTTTAGAGGAAGAACCAACCTTGCTGCTAGTCCGTCTTCTCTTGGGACGACCGATGAGTGGCATGGTCGCCTCCAACTCAGTCTTCTTCGAAGGGCTAGGTATTGTGAGCTTCCTCTTCCTGGAACATCCACCACCAGTCTCCCTCAGCGATGACCAAGGCACAGTAGGGCATGTGTGGAAATACCTGAACAATGCACTTTGCACAATGTTGTCTGCGGCCATGTATTCCTCAATAACAATTGAGGGAAGCTCATTAAACGCCCTCCTCACTGATTCCTCCTCCTCAGTAAGAGTTGGAGCCACGAATTTTCCTGAACGAAATAGAAAGACAACATGTCAGTTTTCATGAAAGCTTACGAAAGTATAAAATGAGGAGATGCATTATGCTCACTGAGATCGAATTTGAAGTGTCTGACAAGAGACCGCCCATCCATCTTGAAGTTTGGGGAATTAGAAGAAGCCAAAAATCAATAATTTGCCAAAACTTGAAGTCGTCAGACAAGGAGCCCAAACATGTTGGAGTACTCAACCAACAGACTCCATGAGCATTTAGACAAGGAAAAGTCAGCAAGTGGAGTATTTGTAGAGTCAACAAAAGGCTAGCAAACTTGGCCCTTATAAGGACAGCAATCAAAGCCTTGAATCTATTAGGCACCATTTGAGCAACTGGAATACTAAGGTACACAAGGAAGCACCAAATATCCTCCGAAACTAGAAAGCGAAGCCCGACTTAGAACATGCTTTTGTTCAAGGCAATGAACCCTAGCGCTGGCGTCAACGGACTGTGAGTAACACTCAACGGGCTAAGCTCTATGTCTTCATGAACCCCATATTTCTCACGAAGCCTATCCAAATCGAGCCCCTTCTATTCCCGGAAAAAAAAAATATGGCAAGCATAGAGCATGCTCTATTCGAGGGCAAGTTCGAGTTGTCCGCCATGAACATAAAGTTTTAACAAAAAAAAAAAAAGAGATTTGCAACAAATGACACAGAAAATAAAACAGAAGAAGAGATACAAAGTGAAGAGACTCCTCACAAAAGCAACGGCTTATATAAACACCAGGCAATCACGCCCCCTTTTCCTTACTGAACGGTCATGAACTCATTTAATGATGTGTGCCACTTGAGACAACGTTTCGAGTTCAATAACCACAACTGTAAATATTCTATCAAAGCGATTTGATGGACCGATTTAATGGCCCACTAGCTTGAGGGGAGCATCTGACGATATACCAAATCGTCCTTTGCTCAGCACCGTACACGTGTCATGATAATCTTGTCAACAAACAAAGCAGCTCGACTGCATGTTCAATCCAGTGAGGCCCAAACAACACAAAGCCCATTATTGGCATAATCTAGATAGTCAGATCCGAGTTGCAATGAGCCATTAAGCTCACACGTCACGCGGTCAAGTCCAATACTCGTAAGACCTGTAAGGCAAGTATCTGAGAGATCTGCCCAAGACTGGTAGGCCAACAACACATTAGATCCGACTAGGAAACTAATCCTATAATATAAGTCGGACAAGGAAACTTCCTTGCATGGACAACTCTCTGAAAGAAAATTTTCTCCTCTAGATCTAGGAGAACGAGTCGTGTAGGGAGACTATCCCACATGGAAAACTCCCAATTAGAAAAGTATTTCCAGCAAGATCTCTTTCCTAAACTACACCACCAAAGGCCTAGCCGAACAAGGACTCTCACAATATAAAAGGGAGATAAGGTTGATGAACTTAAGGTATGCTACAGAAACCCAATTTACAGCTTTAAGCCTCTCCTAAGCCTTATCTAACTTAAGTATCAGAGTGTCACACGGTGGTTCTTAGCTCACGTGTGCTACTTGTGCAAGTCTAAGTAAGCAGCAAGGAATGAGAGCAGGAATCGACTACGTCAGTTTGATATAGACATCTTCATTGTGAAACGTATAAGATATACTAGAGAAACTTGGGAAATGGAGGAAACACAATTGGAGGATGGGGAAAGAGGAATAAATAGATGAGGGAAAGAAATTAAAACCCAGGTTGGAGACAGGTGATCGCTTGAGGTTGAACACAATAATCGCTTGAGATGTTATCGTGTTTTTTAGGGAAAACAATTACTCAAAACTCTCGTGAGTTTGTTTCCAAAGGGGAGTGAGAAATTGGATTCACTCCTTTAACAAGAAAATTTGGTCACGTGCAAATTTTGTTTCTATCTAAAACACAACCAATCAAACAATGAAAAAGTCGGTCAACATGGGAATTGGAATCCAATTCCCCCATGAAAAAAGACCAACCAAACACACCCTAAGAGATTAAAATATATATACACAATCAAAGGTGTGATGGCTCAGTGGTTGAGTAGTGTCGGATGGTATCACTAGGTCATTGGGTCGAACCCAGCCGGCAACATCTGGGGTGGGAGGGGGTTAAGTGATATTTATGTATATGGTTCGAGTCCAGCTCGTGAGTTGGCCTAAGGAAAAAATAAGAAGATCTTGAGTTTCATTCCCACCATCTTCGTTTGGTCTTCCGTTTGAATGGTGTACTCATTGTCGCTTATTCAAAGGGCTAATTATTTAAAACCCATATATGTATGTGTGTATATATATATATATAAATAACATTAAATTGAAAGCCCACACAAAATGAGCACCTAGGAAAAAAAGGCCATATGCAGATAATGACAAACCATAAGACTGAATTATCTGGGATGCTTGTGCCCATAAAAAATCACGGAGCCATCCATTAATAGTAATGGAACGTTGCGCAGAGTTTTCTCTCAAGATATGAGTTACCACCTCTTCATCATTTATACTACCCCAAACATCGGATTGCATTTTCCAACTGAAATGGAATATTATTACCAAAATTACATTGTACATCCATAATAGACCTAAGAAGTCATGATCCCAGGTGGATACTTGGCATGTCCCTCCTCTTCCAGGCTCGTCACAATGGAAATGAAAACCAAGATTTGCTTTATCGGGTATCAAACAGGACTGCCGGCGAATAAACTCCCCTTTCAATAGTATCAATATCGTCACATGGATCGTAAAAGCATGAATGTGGTGTACCAAAAAAATTTGGTTCCTAATAGAATAGGTAACAAAGAAACCTTGCCGCCTACTGCTACTAAACCACTACCCCCCCCCAAGTCAAGTTGGTACTTGTTGTTGTGCCAGGGGCTGTTGCGCCAGGTGCTGTTGCGCCAGGTGCTAAAGCGTGGGTGTTTTGTAGACGGATTGTAATTGTATAGTGGTATGATTGCATCGTGGTTCTTAAGGACACGGTCTAATAGATCATTATATCGAATTGTTGGATCATAGTCTCTTACCATAAAAATGGTTGCATGCGCAGCAACACCAACAATGAGACATCCACCGATCCACATGTGATGTGTGAACAATGAAAGTTGTGTACCTTAGTCAATAGCTAGATATGGATAAGAGGGCATGGAATACATATGATGAGCTACAACAATAGTTAAAGAATCTAACATAGCCAGGTTAAGAGCTAATTGATCATGCCATGACATTGTTAGGATCTAATAGATGCCTTTATGACCCTGGCCGGTAAATGGACCTTTACGAGCCTCCAAAATATCTTTGAGACCTTGAACAATACCCCAATTGGCCCTATACATGTGGTCGGCTATCAGAAAAAGAATTGTAATAGCTAAATGATGGTGTGCAATATTGGTCGTCCATAGACCCCCTATTACTGGATCTAGTCCTCGACGAAAAGTAAAAAATGGAGTTGCTCCCTCAGTAAAGCTGGGATAAAGTTGAGCCAAAAGATCCCGATTCGAGATGAATTCATGAGGAAGTGGGATCTTTTTAGGATTGACTCCAGTGTCTAGGAATTGGTTAATTGGTAAAGATACATGTACTTGGTGCCCCGTCCAAGAAAAAGACCCAAGTCCTAGTAAGTCCGCTAAGTGGTGATTCAGCATAGATTATACATCTTGGAACCAAGCCAATTTTGGAGCAACTTTGTGATAATGGAACCAACATAAAAAGAAAAAAAAAACAATAACGCTGCAAAAATCAATGCACCAATTGCAATACAATAGAATTGTAATTCACTAGTTATTCCAGACGCTCGCCAAATCTTACAAAACCATAGGTTAATCTATTCCAATTATGAAAAAATTCCCAGGATTTTAGGAGGAATAGGTATTGTTATCCTTTCTACCTCTCGAGGTATAATGACAGACCGAGAGGCTCGACTAGAAGGAATCGGAGGAGAAATTTTGTATTATATATGGTAATCCTTCTAGTATCCTTATTTAATTTGAATTTACAACTTCCTATTAGTTTTGTGAAGGAAAGATAAGCGACGGGTTGTCTAATATCATTATTATTATTTTTTAGCTTTAGTTGATACTTAAAGAGGTTTATCTAGAATGAAAGATGAAAAATGGATCTTAGGACTTGTAGTGGAATAACTCTACAATGGTATGTTTCTAGTTCATTTAGATAATGACGATCTGATCCTAGGTTATATCCCAAAAGAAGATCCTTTTTTTTTATAATTGATTGACCATACCTATACTTACTGCAATACTATAAATGAAATGACTCGATATTCACTCATTTTCTATATCTGTATCATAATATTTTGTAGGAGAGATGGTCGAGTGGTTGAAGACGTAGCATCAGAACTGCTATGTAGGCTTTTGTTTACCGAGGGCTCGAACCCTCTTTTTCCGTACCTTCACCTAATCTAATTTACAAACCTTACAAACCACAATGTATCAAATACGAATGGATATTATTATTCTAACAATGAAACCTTTCTTTGATATGTATTCGTTATTCCTAATTGATGTAGTACAAAAATACAGGTAAAGGGTAGCCAAGGCATGAAAATTGACCCCGATCCACTTTAATACCTAAATGGGATAGGAAAAAATTTGGATCAAGTATCTCATCTAAAGTCAATTTACTTCGACGAAAAAGGGAGGAGCATCCAAACCCCTGTTCCTTGTTGTTTTAGTTTGGTTCAAGTCTGACAAGAATAATATTCTACGACTAGCAACATTGATTTTTAAACCAACCCACTTACTAGCTATTATTTGATTGACTAATCCTTTATATTGGGATGAGTGAAGAGTCAAATGTTTTGGAAATTCCTAAATACATGCCACGCTCAACCAAAGAAATATGATGGAAAGTTGACCAAAATGGGCACTAAATATTTTTTGAGAGATCTCCTCCAAATCACTCATATGGCTATCGAAATCATGAGCATCGGCATGTAGCTTCCAGATCCAAGTGATAGTGTATGTATATATATATCATCATCATCATCATCAAAGCCCATTCCCGAGTATTTCGGGGTGGTAGTGTATATATATATATATATATAATTTGTGAGAAAGTGACCACTATATATATATTTATATAATTTTGTGAGAAAGTGACAACTTTTACATTTTACTATTTTTAATGCCTCAAAAAGTCGAGTGCAACATGTAACTGGACGTTGTTTTAGTTTGGTAGATTGCTAGCTTTATGATACAATTAATTCACTTGCACCACAAAAAAAAATTAAAAATATGGTGAAAGTCGTATTTATTTAATTTACGGTTTACATAATAGTTTTAATTTATTTTAAAAATATGACTTCTTGAACAAGACCAGTAAACTATCTTTGCATTTTTAATTGCTTGATTGTGCTTTTACTTATTTAGACATCCACCAAAGTCAGAAAAAAGGATTTTCTTTGAGTGAGACATTTTTTTTTGTAGTGGACAACCAGTGGTGTTGTGGGGGAAGAGAGCAACTTGTTTTGAACCAAGAAAAAAGTAGCTTTCAAAAAAGAATCTCAACCCCACGGTAGAGACCTTATGTTCGAGCTAACAAGTTAGTAAGTATCCTTTTCAGACACAATGTTTTGGTGGCTTTGGTGCTGAAGAATTTGATTGGATATTGTTTGGTTATGTTTCTGCATCTTAACAAACTGTGTGTTTGCCTACATTAATAAACTATTATAAAAAAAAATAGACAAATCTAGCAGAATGTTTGAAACTGGTGGGATTTCATCACCCACCTCATCACTCCAGCTCTATGAAACAAAATCAACTAAGATTAGAGCCAATTAGAGTGGTGTTCATAGGACAACCGAGACCAAGGTGAATCTATTGAATTTTGTGTTGACCAAAGCTAAGCATGATGTTGGGTTTAATCATTCAATGAACTTTGGGAGGACGCTGCTACATGGGTAACTCACCCGATACGCCAAGTCACAAGTAAGCTATGGAACACAGAAGGACATGGTGCAATATATCCATTGGTCAACAGAGCGGTAACACAAGTACAGTTTTTAATTATAACACGTGATCTCCTGGGATTCTTACAAGCTAACTCTGACTTCCTTATTTTTGACTTTGTACTGTTGGATACAAGCTTTAAGGATCATCTTTTTGCACCATATCTAATCAGGTAATAAAAGAAAACAACGCAATGCCCACTAGTTTCTATCAATCTTGTCCCTCGCATATTTATAAGATAAAATCCCTTTAAAACATTGTTTGTTTAGATTAGGCATTTATATGGTTAAGGGTGATTGTTGCTTGTATATGCCTTCTAAGCAATCGTCTAGGGATATTCGATCTGTGTGTTTGTCACTATCATATTTTCATCACATTCTTCTCCTTTAATCAAAGATTGGGAACGGCTCAACAGATACTTGGTTTGCTCCCAAAAAAATTATGATCACCCTAGCCATCACTCGATTCGTTCCCTACCTTTTTTAGCCACCCTGGCCCACCTTTACCTCTCCACCATTCTTTTTTCCCTCTTCACCAAAATCTTCTCCATCTTCTTCCCCACACTCCTTTCCAGTTGTCTCCCCACATTGTCAAATCAACAATGAGATGATAGTGTCCTACTTGGGAATACAATGTTCCTCTTGCTGCTAATGTGCAAAGATGTATTGAACTACCCCCTTTCATGAGAGTTCAATTTGAGATCTGCCCCACTATCATCAATATATTGCTTAAGTTCCATGGGCTTGATTGAGAAGCCAATATGTCCATCTTGGAAAGTTTCTTGAAGTTTGTAGCACTTTTAAAAACCAAAACATAGATGAGGAAAATGTCAGACTTCGCTTGTTTCATTTTTCCCTTGAGGATTGGGCCACTTCTTGGCCAAACTCCCTCTCTACCAATTCCATCAAATCATGAAAGGATTTAGTCAGAAAGTTTTTAGAGAAATACTTCCCCATGAGAAGAAACTCTAGAAATTAGAAAAGACATTGAGGAGTTTTCTCAAACATGAACTTTTTTATGAAGCATGAGATCGCTTTCAAGATTTACTCATAAAATGTCCTCATCATGGCTTTGAAAAATGAATGTTAGCACAGAGTTTTTACAATGGATTGACTATGGAGTCTCGAAATATAATCAATTTCACGCACCAAGGAAATTCACGCGTAAGACTTGTACTGCTGCTTATACCTTTCTAAGTGAACTTGCTGATTATTCTAGACAATGGCTGCCCATAGAGACTTGAAACCTAGTACTTGTAGAAAATCACGTCTATTTGAAACTAAGGAAGATTAAAATTAGACATTAAACCTTAATAAAGGACCTTGTTATGGAAATTAAATATATTTTTACGAAATCCGTCCCCCAAGTCAAAGAGCAAACTTTCAAGCCTTGTACATTTTAGCCTCGAGGTAGATCATATAGATTTTCATTGTCCTTTATATTCGGATGGCAATGAACTTCAATAAATGGTGTGTGTGTGTGTGTGTTTAAAACTGAACATAAATCTGACACATTCGGTCAAACCTACACATCTACAAATCAAATCATTGTAACCTTTCATATATTGGTGACTTTAATGAGCAACTACCAAGAGTTTAGGGAATCCTACTGGTTTCCAACACCTTAGGAGACCTAGTGGACAAGCCCCAACTCACGCACCTATCCAAGACAAGGTCAACATGGCTCTCAATCCAACCAGTGGCAACAAAATCAGTATCTACATCGGGGAGGACAACTTCCATACTAGCAGCAATAACCTATGCACTTATCTATGGTTTCAGCCCATCATAATTCCTATGATCAACCTCAGCTTAGCAACTTGCCTGAATTGGTTCCTCAAACTCAATATGTTGCTCTTGTTAGGGGTGGGCACGGGATGGGATGGGATGAACATGGTTCAAATGTCATAAAAAATTTGTTTAAACTTTATATTAAAAATAAGAGCAGGACATTTTATTCTAATGCGACTAAATATCCAAATTAAGAATAAAAATTCATTTTATTATCGAATACCCTAATTAAAAATAACAATTCCTTTATAATCGTAAGGATCTAACAATGTGGTATCTTATTTTAGTTATATGAGACAAAAAACAAACTATCATTAACAACATAGTATCATTATTGACCAAAATGCATGGTTTTATCAATTGTTTAATAATGCAAGACAATTGGGGGAGATTCTTCTTTATGTGCATATTAATGAAAATCATGTTTTTCATTTGGGTATGATGAAAAATGTCATGATATTTCTTCCATAAATTAAATTTCCACATCTCAATAAAGGGTATTCTTAGTAATTATGTTTTTATTATTGACTTCTCTTTTGATTATAAAATTAAAATATTAAAATTAATAATAATAAATAATAAGTAAATAAGTTCGGAACGGGACGGAATGGGCAGGATTGAAAATCTTCATCCCAATCTCATCCCACTCTAGATCAAGATGGGACGAGATTGGGATGGGTTTGATCAATTCCAAAAGGACCCGAAAAAATTGGGACGGAACGGAACCAGGATCACGGGATGAGATGCCCACCCCTAGCTCTTGTAGCACCTTCAAAATCATCATTGGAGAATATGATGCATCAATTAATGGTGATCGATGCCGCTAAATGCAAGCCATCCAACAGCCTCAGCAACAACTACCACAGTTGACTGGGGGAAGGGAAAAATGAACATTTCCAAGCCAACCAATCCCAAATCCAGAGGGTGCTCCTCAATCCCATGTGAAACTAGTAAGTAGTTCTGACTCGCATGGATAAGTTAAAGCAGTCACACCCTTTGTTCTGGGCAATTGATAATAGTATAGAGCAACCTAAGAAAGCTGATGTGATTTCCAAATAGTGTTCTTCTAAAACCAATTTAGATTCGTCTTTCCAGCTTCCCTTAGAGCAAAAAAACTATATACCTAAGGCACTTTTTCCCAAAGGTCTTTCAGGTAACAAAAAAAAGAGAATCAATTTCAAGAAATCCTCGAAACGGGAACTACCTCCCGCGCATCTAGGAGCATATGGCTAACATGGAAACTTCCCTCCACATCACGACTCCTAATTAAAGAAGGATTTTCACACAGGTCTTCTTTCCTAAACTACATCATCGATGAGCTGATTGAACCAAGACTCCTGCAATATAAATAAAACATAAGGTTGGTGAGCTAAGGTACGCTACAAATTCCTTGTTTACAGCATTACACTTTCATCAAATCTCTGTCTGACTTTGGCATCAGAGTGCCATCGACCACCATAATGGTGGTCCATGGCTCATGTGCGTTCCTTGTGCAGGTCAGCAGGTTTGTAGGTCAAGGTCAAAGTAGGGAGTGGAAAATGACTGCATTAGGCTCTATACATACGGTTGAGGTCCCCACTCCAAACCTAATTATCTATCTTCAACTTGTCTCATTCGGTTTGAAAGACACAAAAGAAAGGTTCAGGAGGTGGAAGACTTCTCAATTGTGTATTGCTTGATTTGTGAAAATTGCTATGAGGATATTCTTCATAAATGGCTTCAGGTACGCACTAATATAGGTTGTTCTTCATTCATTACTGACACAAGGCTTGGTATGGATGTGATAATATTCCAACAGAAAGCTCTTTCAATTATTATCTTCAAAAAATTCTTTCATTCTTAGACTGTAAAGTATTTTAGCCGAAAATGATTCACTATAATGGGCATCTACTATTTCTGTTTGAATTCCTTAATTTCCTCTCTTGGTAAAGGCTTTCACTTCATGGTTGGTTCATTAGGTATGGATGTATATTCTTTTCATAATGAAATGTAGTTGGGATTTAGATTGAATTAGTGAAAGTGATGATATTACTCAAGAAGAATAATAAATATAGATTAGTGTGATCATTGTCAATTCCAACTAAACCCCTATATCATTCTCAGTATTATCCTATACAAAAGGAGTTGTTTGATTGAGTCCAAAAAGACTTCACTCATGTATAGATAAGATGTAGTTGGATGTTAAATAAACAAAATAGATAAATGGTGTCACATTCAATACAATAATACATTTTGTGTGACTTATTGGGCTACTTTGGATACTTAATAAAAATTGCAAATAGAGAGGTATTGTCATGGCTTTCTTTCTCTTCCCCTTGTATACTCCATGAATGGTATATGCTATGTTATGAAAGCTTGTTTGTTTATGAGGTTGGTGTGATTTGCATCGGCAATATTGTGATGGAGGACATCTAGAGCGTGCTCGACAACAAGTTTATTTGTTTGTTTTAATTTCGATTGAATCTCAACTAAACAGTTCAGTGTTCGTTCTATGTGACGGTTGAGACTTCTTCAATTATCGGAGTTAGTTCATGATCAGTGTCTCGGTTAAGACTGACAACTACCCTCATTATATAGTACTGGAACTAAAAAAATTACAGAAAGCTACTGTTAATAGTTTTTTTATTATTATTAAAGCCATATGCATAATATATAAATAAACTTAAGTACAATTACAATTTTGTCGCCCTCACATATTGAGGTCTCTATTGACATATTTACAATGCCATGATGGAAGCAAAAGGAACAAGCATCTAATATGTGGCCATAGGCATAACATGTGGCCAAGTTATGAACCTCTACATTGAGGTCTCTACTGAACAATGCCATGATGGAAGCAAAAAGAACAAGTGACTAATATTACTAATAATTAAATGCCAAGCCCAATCCATAGCAAAAGTGGATTGAGTATCATCATCATGGAGAAGATTGATAAGATTTGCTGAATCGTCAAAAGGAAACATGTCCTCCACTTCTGTGCCTGAATGAGAATGAGGGTTGCCTCTATCGCATTGCACTCAACCATGTACTATCAAGGACAGTGCCCACTAGTGGGCATGATGTTGTGGCTAGAACTTGTCCATGCAGATCGATCGCAAACACACCTAAGGCTCCCTTTCTAGAGGAATTAAATAAACAATCATCAAAATTGATGAAAATTGTATGCGGGTTCAAAACAGGGGGATTGGCCTAAGTCGGTCAGATCTGAGGTTGATTTTGTGGTTTCGTTCTGACTAGATTCAGACATGGATTATGGAAATGCAAGAGGTCCTACTTTCATAAAGGGGTGCCAATGAGGTCTCTTGGTGAGATGTTGAGGTGTGAGAGACAATCTGATTGTCAGTTTTAGTTGTTTCAAGAATTTGGGAAATCGAAATGATGCTAATGGAGGGTACCCTTAATTTGGTAAAAGTTTGGTTGTGTAGAATATTATTAGTAGTGAACCAATGCTTGTGACAGGAAGTCCAAGTTTGATGGAAGGATGTGAGGAACGACTGAGTGCATATTTTGGTCTTATTGAAAATAGTTTTGTTGCGGATCTGCCATATAGTTACGAAAACATCCGTAAATTGAGATAGCATTTCATCTTTATTCTTAGGGTGGGCATTGGTTGTGTCCCATATGAACTTAAAAAAACCCGAAATGGAAGGAAGATTGAGGTTGGTATTTCCAATCAATGGGAAGGAGGGAGATGAGTTAGAATCGGTTGATGACAGGATAAAGGAATATAGGTAAGTGACATCCTCCGTGTGATTCTGACAAAAGATGCAACAATCATCGATAGGCATGTGAAGCCTCGCCATATTAGACATGGTAGGGAAAATGTTTTGGTTGATCTTCCAGAGAAATTAAAAAAGTGTTGGTGGGTGCTTTAATTTTCCAAAGTTCTATGAATTGCTTATCCCGAGTGATGATACACTAAACCGTCAAGTAACCCATATCGTACACGTGTCATGATGATCTTGTCAACAAAGTAAAGCGAGCCTAGATGACCGCCCAGTAAGGCAAATCCCAGATAACACAAAGCCCACTAAGGCAGATTCCAAGAGGTTGGACCCAATCGATAGTGTTCTATTAAGCCTATAAGTCATATGGTCAAGCCCAATACCTGTAAGACCTAATAAGGCAAGTATCTAGGGGTTTGACCTAAGACAGACAGGCCAACAACACATTAACTCCTACTAGGAAATAAATATTAGAGTATAAGTCGTGTATGGAAACTCTCATGCATGGACAACACTCTAAAAGGGAATAATCTCCAACAGATATCAAAGAACAAGTCGTGTATGAAAACTCTTCTACATGGACGACTCTCAACAAGGAAATGATCTCGAAACAAATATATTTCCCTAAACTACACCACCATAGGCATAATCGAACAAGGACTCTCACATAATAAATAGGGCATAAGGTTGAAGAACTCAGGTACACTACATAACCCAATTTACAACATTACACATTTCTCAAGCCTTGTCTGACATAAGCATCGGAGTGCCATCGACCGCCATAATGGTGGTCTTTGGCTGACGTGTGATCCTTGTGCAGGTCAAGGTCAAGGAGAATTAAAACTGACACCATCATCGAGAATGCATAATCATTGCACTAAAAGTGGAATGTTCCTTTTGGTCAGAGGTGAAAGCTCGTGTTGCACTCTTGACTAAGAAGAGTCCTTGTTTATCAAACAACCACATGAGTTTGGCTGAAATTTCTGATGGTCTGATAGTGATGTCCAGGATATTCCAAGCTATTGGAAAAGGAAAAATAGACATAATGAAAATCGTGTTCCATTGAAGTGGCTGGCCAGAGGAATGAAGCCAAATATCATGGATGGTAGCTAGATTAGAAGCATTAGAAGGTGATGGTAGCTACTGTAAATAGTTATGTGTTTAATCTCTAGTTTCTTTAAAAGCTTAAGCTATGGAGATTTCCATCCAACAAAGAGCTGCCATGGTAATCAAGTGTGCAACTAGGCCAAGGATTGTGATTTGGTCATTTGTATTTATGTAATCTTTTTCATCATCTACAATTTCCTATAGAGGTTTTTTTTTTTGTCTTCTTTACAGGTTTTGTGTGTGTAGAGGCCGAATTTGTCAACCATAAATCACGGTCACGGGGTATAGCATATATTTAATCATTAGATTGTTTTGATCATCTAACTAGAGTTAAAATTAAATATTTTATGAATCCTAGTTCGGACTCATAGTTAGGCCCCTCTAACCAAAAAGAATTTGTTTGTAAGGTAACATTTTTTGTCAAATGGGAAACATTAGAACTAGAAGTTTAATAAGAAACTGCATATTTTCCTATAATTTGTTTAGTGAATAGATTATTTATCTTTTAGCCCCCATTAATTTAGGTGTAACCTACTAATTATTTAATTCAATCTAACCCTCCATTTTAGCCTTTGACCCATTTTGACCTTTGCTTGAAATACCCTCGCATGCCAAGCATGTGATGGGTACCAAACAGGAATTACTAGAATAATTTGAGTGCCAAACGGTAATTTTTGGTTTCTAATTTGTTTGTTTTGAGAATTGCTTCTTACTAAATAGATTTTCACATAATACCTATTAACGAATCACTTCAAATGTTATTTCAGTTGATAAGCATCTATGGAGAAGCATTTAAAGCTACAGAAGAGCGGGTGAAAGAATCAGAGTGTCGTTGCTATACGAAAAACAAAAAAATCAGAGTATTGTTGCTCCACCTTCACTCTAAAGATAACCAACAAAATAAATCTCACCAACCCAACTCATACAATAGAAGGATTATGTTTGCTTACATTAGTCCTTTTCTTTTGCTTTTACATGCCCATAAATGCATGACAAATGGAACCCCGCCTATGCAAATGCATACCCAATTCGGACAAAAACCTGATTGCCAATTCATATTGAGGCTTATCATCCAAGTCATCTACATCGGCGCCAATTTTGCCAGAACCACAAACCACCCATCTTTCCAAATGAGCCCAGGGATGATAAGGTTTTGAAGTTGTTGCTGCCCTCACTGAAGCTTTTGAATACCCTCGATTTCGTTGGCTTTGAACGTTAATGTCTTTGTCTAGTTCTTTATCATTAATCTTCGATTTGGCGACTCCAAGTTGGGCAATGGTACTTCTGGAAAAAGCACATAGTGGGGTAGGCATGGAAGTTGTAGTAGGATTAGGCCTGTCAGTTACAGTTGTCTATTAATAACACTTTATCATAGCGTTTTTAACACAAGTGCTATGAAAACTAAAAAGTCTAAATTTTAATAGCAATAGAATATGAAAACGTTGTGAAAGATAGGGGGAATTAAAAACATGAATTCGCTCCTCTACCGCTCCTCTAAATTTTAGAAAATATCTTTCTATCTCTCTCCCTCTCTTTTTTCCCTCTATGTCTCGTTCTCCTTCCCTCCATGCCTCGCTTTCTTTGCCTTTCTCCCCCCTTTCGCCTCTCTACAGGGCCCATTTCCCCACCGCAGCTTCAAACCTAAAGCACACCACTCTACAAGCGAGAGATCGAGGGATCCATGGGGAGAGATCGAGGGAGAGTGGGGGAGAGATCGAGGAACATATATCCAGATCCAAGGAGAGAGTAAGGGAGATCGAGAGATATAGAGAGAGATCTGATCTGATGTGATTTTTATAGGCCACTGAGAAGAAGTTATCAAACCCAATGAGGGAAATCAAGATCCAGAAACTCATCCTCAACATATCTGTCGGCGAGAGTGAACAGGACAGGACTTGGTGAATGTGTGTGCCTCCACTATCTTATTATTGACATCAACATCATTTTCTCTTAGTTATGTTCTGAAATCTATATATGTAGGTGCTTTTGATGTGAAATTTATATCTATATTTTCCTAGAAGGTGCTTTTCATATGAAATGCATATCTTTGTTTTCTTAATGGTTTCTTTTAATCTGAAATTCGTGTCTTAGATCCAATGTGTTTCTTCTTTGATTCAACTTGTTCTCTCTCAGATCCAACGTGTTTCTTCTTCAATTTTCACAGGTCAAATCTCGGTTTCTTCAGTTCTTACTTCTTAATCTTCTCCACAATATTTTTTGCAATATTTCTATAAGGTTTAGCCCTTTGAGGTAGAGCTGTGAGGGTGACTCTACTACAACTACTGATGGTGTCAAATACGATGAAGATGTGGGAAAAAATGGTTATTTTATGTGGTGGTTGCTTTGGGCTATGGAGTTAAATTTTGGTGCTTGTTCTCAACCTTCAATAAAATATATTTTGATGAACAACAATTCTAGTCAGCCAGGTTTGGTAGCCATTTTTTGGCCATGTTTAAATTTTTTACACTTCTATAAATGGTGTTTGTGGTTGTATTTTAAAGAGAATGATTAAAAAGTGTAAAAAAAAAATCAAAATTTGGCAAAAAATTACTAGCAAACATGACTGACTAAACTTACTCTTTGATGAAATACATCAACAATGAACATAAAAATGGTAGATTTTTCTTGTAAAATCTTACAAAACCATCTGACAATATAAGTGGACGAATCTCATTCGTACTTTATTTGAAACCGAATCCATCTCACTTTCTTTAGTTAATTGGTAAAGGTAGGGCGGGTGGGTGTTTCCGTTGATTTTAGGTTGAATTAGGGATTTGGGGTTCTCAAAATAATTCAGTAAAATGTTGAAATTTGGGAATATTTTTGCAATTGGCCGACTGGGTAAATGGGAATTTGATTGAAGAAATTTTTGAAAAAAATTAATAAGCTCAAACAAAAGTAGGAGGTGGTTTGGTTGGTCGATCAAGCTAAAAAAATGTTGAAAATTTCCATTTCAAGGGTGTTACTCTACTTCTACTCCAATTATTGTCCCTGAGCTTGTGTCTTTTAAGGGTGTGTTTGGTTGCATGGAATCTTATGTCATGAAAATTCATAAGGGGACCCTTACATTTTAGGCAAAATTGATATATCACTTCACATTCACCATTTGATTTTGTGATCAATAGTCGGAATGAAAGTCTCATGAACATGAGAATCTCACTCATTGGTCTCTCAAAGCATGTGATTCTCATGTTAATGAGACTTTCATTCCCACCATTGATAACAAAATCAAATAATGAAATTGAAATTATACCTCAAATTAGCCTAAAGTATAAGTGGGTTCCTTCATGGATTCCCATAACATCGCACCCTAAGAGTACTTTTTAAGTTTTTAGATGGAGTGAATGTCATTACCACAAGACCCTCTGTCCAAATGATCACTAAGGGTGTGTTTGTTGCATGGAATCTTATGTCATGGGAATTCATGAGAGGACTCTTACGTTTTAGGATAAATTGATATATCACTCCATATCTACCATTTGACCACCATTTGATTTTGTGATCAATGGTGGGAATGGAAGTCCAATAAATATGAAAATTCAACTCCTTGATCTCCCAAGGCATGTGATTCACATGTTCATGAAACTTTCATTCTCACCATTGATCACAAAATCAAATGGTGGATGTAAAGTGATACATCAATTTAGCCTAAAATGTAAGGGTCTCCTCATAAATTATCATGACATATGATTCCATACAACCAAACACGCCCTAAGAGTTTACAAGAAAAAGTGAGCTGGAATCGGTGATTTAATTGAGTTTAGCTATTTGATAAATATATGACGATGTCACATTGGATTCAGTATAAGTTAATAATCTTTATTGGATCACTCGTTGCTTTAACCTCCTTACCTATCATTGATAGCTTTGCAGGTCAGAGGGAGACTCGAATAATCTTTGTCCATCCATCCATCTCAGATACTTTGTTTTCTCACTTTGGTTCCACTATTAAAGTAATGAAGAGAAGCCAACATGATCAGATCTGAATTGCTGAACCTAGCATACTATCAGTACGTTTTTCATGAGCAGCACATATACTAATACTAATACAAGCGAGTCAGTCTAATTGGCGATGAAACCAGCGAGGAAACGCGCGATGGAGGGGGGAGGACCCTCCATCCCCCTCGCAATACGTGCAGAGGAGGGAAGCCACGCATCGCGAGACAGATGAAAGTTCCTCCCTCCCTCCCTCACTGATTTCCTCGCCCATTCCCTCGACAGTTAGAATTGGGGCATAGAAGAAGATCGATCTGCTTCTTCTGTCCACACAACTAAAGTAATGAAAAAGCAGCAAAGCACTTACTATTGCATGCCTAGGGGTTCCAAACCCACATACATCACTTATCAGCTTTCAGTCGTCTTCGAAAACAGTGACTGAATAGCATCAAATTCACTACTTTTTAGCTTTTAGTGTTAGTGTTGTAGAGGAGGAGATCCCAATACATGGTTGAAAAATTTGTTTGGAACAATACATACACACCTATGCTTTTGATTCTCATAATTAATATGAAGGTATTCTCCCGCCTTATCATTCAAGGAGTGCTATACGGTTTCAGAATGCTGCTAGGAATTTAGCAACTAATGTAGTTGCATTGAGTTGATGTGTATATCGTAACTCTTATTTGATGCATCAATCGTCTTTCTTTCACATTGCTAAATTGTCATTTCATGTGTGTGTACTACTGTGATACACACCAATCATCTCCCATTTGTACTACTTACCTGCACTATTAGATGTTCAACTTCAGCTTAGCATGCTCTCCATTTTCCTCAGAGTTTGCTTGTCCCATGAAAAGAAGTGCATTTTGATGATCGATTCAGGAAGTGTAGAAAATATGGTGTCCAAGCTTATGGTAGACAAATTGAAGCTACCATGCGTACGCCATCCCAAGCCTTACAAGGTGTCGTGGTTCAAAAAAGGTGGGGAGGTGTTGCTGTCTCAAAGATGCAAAATCAAATTCTCTATCGAAAGGTATGAAGATGAGATTTATTTCGATGTTCTTCCCATGGATGCTTGTCACTTACTTCTTGGTAGGCCTTGGCAATTTGATCGAAATGTCCAACATGATGGGAAGAAAAATATTTACTCTCTTGTCAAGAATGGAGTAAAGTATTTGTTGCAGCCCTTAAAGAATGTTCCTAATACGGTGCACAATAACGACCAAATTATTTTACTATCTCGCAAGGAGTTTGAGCGCTCTTGCAAGGATCACATAAGAGAAAATTATCATGTCAGTTGTCCCTGTACTTCATGACTGTGCCACAATAAGTAAGATGCATACCTAGAGTACAGCGATGATAACGTAAACAGTATAATGGCCTATGATATTTAAGCTGCTATTTTTAGCTCCTCTTAGCGAGGAGACGGTGGATTACCAAATCCAATTGCTTTTGAATCCTTCTTTTCCAACCTACGTATAGCTTCAACAAATTTAAAAAAAATAATCAACAAAGAAATTTAAAGTCTATCCAATTTTATAGTTGTTTATAGAACTTATTGTGTTTATAGTTAAAAAAAATAAAAAGAAATTCAAATAATGAACGTAGAGGAGCAAACTTCTTAGCTTAATGAGTAATTCAAGGGTGCTTTGTTTGGATGTCAATTCTGTGTTTTGTTTGAGATTTTTTACAATTTACTCTTTTTGCAAATGGTGTTTATGGTTGTGTTTTAAAAAGAGAGTAAAAAGAGTAAAACGTGTAAAAAAAAAAAAAAAAAACCCAAACAAAACACATTAGACTTACTCCAACTTAATGCATGAGTTGTTGCGTTGATGTATCGGCAATTGAAGATAAATAAGTTAGACGTTTTTATTAGAGAGGGACTTTCAGAGATCCCCCTAGTGGTTGGAAGTTATCCTCACTTACAGCTCACAATCGTCAACTACTATGAGGTGGTATTAACTATAAACTATATGGCTTATTAAATAAGTTCCCAAGGGTTGACAATCAACATGGGTATACAAAAATAAAATATGAGAATAAAATTAAATATTAAGAAATAACGAAGAAGAAATGGAATTCCAATTGTACTTGAACAACTAGAAATGTTATGAAATTACATATGCAGCTAATATCATTTAGTAATGTTGTATCTGATGTAAAAGATTCAAATGTTGTAAAAGATTCAAATAAAAGTTAGGAACGAAGGTACCAATTATTTTTGGGTTGAGTCGCGGACTATGTCGCTCTCTTTAAGACGTTTCGCGGCTCTACTCAAGATTGTGCAAACAGTGTACTAGCCCCGCCGTCCCCAGAATAAAACAGCCCAGAATTTTCTGTCTCGTTCAAACAATTGCACAGTGATAAACGAAATACTATCACCCTTAAACTCTTGTTTTTGCTCGGAATCATCAATACATTATAAATAATTTAACAAAGCTAAAAACACTTCTTTAATTGAAATACAAAATGAATTAACTAATTACAAAATGGAAAATATTTTTTCTCTCTAATTGCAAAACGAAATGCTCTTGTTGCAAAATTCTTTTCCTTTTTTTTCTACTCATTTTTTTATAAACTCTAACTTTGTGTTGTTTTTATAGTGAGAATATAGATTCATCAAGATATGAAAATTCGGATAAGTGCATTGACAAAACAAAGAACTCGACTAGGTTCATTGACACAACAAATGCATGAAAAAACGTCCAAGTTTGATTGCTCTTAAAAACAAAACATGAAAAATGTCCAAGCTTAATTGCACTTTAAAAACAAAACATGGAAAACGTCCAAGCTTAATTGCATTTAAAAACAAAATGTGGAAAACATGGCAATAGGAAGACATCTAGATTCATGTACAAAATTCTGTCTAGATTCATCCCTCTCTTGAGATTCAAAATTTATTTAATGTAAATAAATTTGTAGCAAAAAGAATGGGTTGATCTCTAAACGACCCGACCGGACGGACGGCGACGGCAACGGGCCCGAGAGTCTATCTCTCTTCTCCTCATAGAAGAGTGGTACCCCCAAAGGGTCCAAGCCCAAGTCCTAACAATCTCCTTATAAACTCCACCACAAAGAGTTGTATAGTAGATATGGGACTAAAAGTAGAGAGAGAGAGATCCAGAGATCGAAACCTGTTAAACACCCTTTTTCTTTTATTTAAAAAACCATATTTCCAACAATCCCCCACTTGGATTTTTAAAACAATTTTCAACAATCCCCCACTTGGATTTTAAAAAACAATTTTCATCGAGCAATATAAAAATATAAGATTGTGCATAAACAAAAGTGTCTTTCAACTTGAACTCTTGCGTAGTGCTCATGCTTTAGATTATACTAGAGTAACTCGTAGTTTTGAACTCTATCTCTAACAGACATTACACGCACAACCTTACCAAGGTGAAGTCTAAAAAACCCGTGCCTTACGGCCATGCATGTGTATCCCAGTATAGTGAAGGCACTAGGAATTTTGCCCACAAATTCCATAGGAAGCGGCCAAACTTCCACAATCACTTAGGTGAGTCTATCAAGAGTGCTCCTGTAGCTAGGTACTCCACTCCACATAGAGTATAGACCTCATTAACAGTTTTTAACTCATCCTACTATCGCTTCAGGAATTCATGCTTGAATCTAGGAATGAGATTGCTATTTTTGTCAGCATGATTCACATCATATCATTCACGACTTGTTATTACCCATTGAACCGATTTCTTGGGATCTCCAGTCTATAGGTTGGGTTACCGTCATGAATAACTCATCAATCTAAGGGCTTTAGTCTCATTCCTTTCGAGGTTTTCAAAACCTTCTCTCTAGCTAATCCTTTCGTCAAAGGATCAGCCAAGTTCGCATCAGTTCGTACATGATCCACTCTCACAACACCAGTAGATAGAAACTCTCTAACTGTACTGTGCTTACGACGTATTTGTCATTTCTTGCCATTATAATAATGGTTCTGTATTTTTGCAATAGCCGCGGTACTATCGCAATGGATCAAGACAGCTGGAATCGGTCTTTCCCATAAAGGGATCTCTACTAGCAGGTTTCTCATCCAACCTACTTCTTCACTAGCCGTGGCTAGTGCTATCATCTCTGACTCCATCGTGGACTGTTCCAAAATGGTCTGTTTCTTTGATGTCCAGGAAACAGTTTCACTAGCTATATTGAAAATATAGCCACTGGTGGCTTTGGAGTCATCTGAAAGGGTGTTCCAATCAGCATCGCTATATCCTTCAAGGACATCGAAAAACTTCTGTATTCCTATGTTCTTAGTCCTCTTAAGGTAGCTCATGACCCTTTCAATTGCATCTATAAGGCTCTTTGAAAGCTAAGGGAAACCTCCTCGACTAAAAAGACATAATAATCAGGCCCAAGGTGTTTAGAAGGTTGTTTCCTTTTACTTCTCCTAGGCTCAGATTCTATGACTTTATCAGATGCATTCATCCTTATCATAGGCACATTATTTGAGGATGTACCCCCACTATTCCTTGAAATAACCCCCACTATTCCTCGAAGAAGAGGAAATTTATCTTTTCAGGATAATTCCTTGAGAAACACAAAAAATCTTCTCACAAAAAATCAGGATCCACAGAAATATTTTTAGCATATATTATGTTAAAAATATGCGTGTGCTTTCCATTAAGGAACTTTTGAACTTTGGTCCCTCTAACTATTGTCATAAGC
This sequence comes from Berberis thunbergii, assembly GCA_003290165.1. Taxonomy (NCBI): domain Eukaryota; kingdom Viridiplantae; phylum Streptophyta; class Magnoliopsida; order Ranunculales; family Berberidaceae; genus Berberis; species Berberis thunbergii. The sequence continues at coordinate 152,770 of QNQO01009053.1, forward strand.
GAGTTTAACCACTTTTTGAATGCATATTAAATGACGGTTCTTTTGCTAGCTGAAGTAGACCGTGCATTCAACTGTTAAGGACCCACACAATGAGAATAGCGAAGTGAATAAAATACCCATTCTATTCACTTCGCTATTCTCATTTTCTTTTAAGTTCAAGGATCAACTAAGAATATCATTAGAAAACGCACCTTAAATTCAGCTTCTGAATTTTTTTCAAACTTTAATGTAATCACCAAGCTAGATTTGTGCATAAAAGCAACCTCTGGGAATTTAGTTGCAGACTTAGATAGTAAAGTTCCGCAACAAAATCAAGCAATAGCTTGAATTGTTCTAGATTTCCATCAACATCATCATCATGAGAACATATCCTTTCCATAAAAATTCATGTCCTCTTGTGGAAGTCCGGCCAACTTATGGTTTGAGCAAAATCATTTATGCAGTGACATCAAGAACAAAATTCACAGGTCGATCTATATACAAATGATTCCTTATAGCCTCCTTATATCAGCTTAACATCAAACATCAACTGTAACATCACAAAGTTTTCTTTCCATCAATAGTATTGAGAAATAGAAGCATACCCAATTTTCACAATAGATCAATGATTGTTCTCACCAAAATAGACTGAATCATCCAAGGTGCATAACATAATTATCATAGAACTGCATACTCATTATCTAAAAAATATATGTGAGTAATATGCATAGATTATATTGAATTCAATTAGTTCTCTTCTATTTAGTCCTCCATGGGCTTAGAGTTTAGACTAAAATTTTCATTTGTCAACAAGTGTACATGTATGTCAATCCCTAACTACGTTAATCATAATGATAACTAATATGATTGTAAAGTCACCATAAAAATATCTTTAAAAAATACACAACATGGAAAACCACCATTATAGATAAAGATATCTGAAATTGTAAAGCTCGTAGTTGTAAAACTCTAAATCATGTGGATCTTTAGATATAACCCTCTTTCCAATCTTTCCAAATTTTACCATGGGTTGTGTCCTTGCATAGATTCTACCGTAACCAATTTGATAAATAAATTGAGAAAATTGCTTCCAACCCAATTTCACAACAAGAACTACTACCCAAGGTAACAAGAATACATAAAAACAACAACCTAGCAAAAAAGGTTATCCTTACAAACCCAACAGTATTGAATAATCACATACTTACAGGTAATGAAACCAAAATCTCCCTAGAACCACAGGGTATCATTTTAACCTAATCAATTTCATTACTTGTTCCATCTTCTTTCTATATTTTCGTAATTTATATTATGGAAAATAAAGGGATCATTCTTTCAATCTTACTCATGGTTGAAATGAAAAGGGTAATGAAAACATAACATGTATATTTTCTTTATCGATAACAAACTTGTTTTGTTATGGACATTGGCTAGTTCTTTAACCCCACCATTCAACTAGAAATTAATTATATGATTTCACAAAATTTGACAAGAAATTCTCGTTGAGCTACTTGATAGCCTCTTATAGTTGGCAGAAGTACTTTTCACATTAAACTATTCAGAAAACATGAGCATGGTCGTAACCAAATCATTTTCAGATAATTGAGCTTTTTCACAATATGAATAAAACTAACATGATTTCCTTTCGGAGCTATAGTCATTATATTCTTTTAAATATTTGCTCCAAACTATAGCTGAAACTCAATCTACAACTAAAATGAAGGAAATGGGTTAAATCTTTTGTTCTATTCAAGAGACCACCTCTTATGCTCTGATGCCATTGAATATACAAATAGATGTATGACTAAAATTTAAAAGCATGTATAATATCATAACACAAAGTGTTCTTCGCAGAGGGAAATCATTTTTTTTAGTAATGGCGGATCATAAGAAGAATAGTTCACTAATCTATATCTAATTCACTTTATTAACAATTAACTCAAGTCTTATGTGTGATCAAGTGTGTGCATTCTTACACAGAAAATAATGACAGGAAGAAAACGTCTTAAAATTGTTGTATCTGCTGTAAAAGATTCAAATAAAAGTTAGAAACGAATGTACCAATTATTCTTTGGTTGAGTCGCGGACTAGGTCGCTCTCTTTAAGACGTTTCGCGGCTTTGCCCAAGATTGTGCAAGCAGTGTACTAGCCCCGCCGTCCCCAGGATAAAACAGCCCAGAATCTTCTCTGTCTCGTTCAAACAATTGCACAGTGATGAACGGAATACTATCACCCTTAAACTCTTGTTTTTGCTCGGAATCATCAATACATTGTAAATAATTTAACAAAACTAAAAACACTTCTTTGATTGAAATACAAAATGAATTAACTAATTACAAAAAGGAAAAGATTTTTATCTCTAATTGCAAAACGTAACGCTTTTGTTGCAAAATTCTTTTCCTTTATTTTTCTACTCATTTTTTATAAACTCTAACTTTGTGTATGAAAATCCGGATAAGTACAATTACAAAACAAAGAACTCGACTAGGTTCATTGGCACAACAAATGCATGAAAAAACGTCCAAGCTTAATTGCTCTTAAAAACAAAACATGGAAAATGTCTAAGCTTAATTGCACTTTAAAAACGAAACATGGAAAACGTCCAAGCTTAAAAACAAAACGTGGAAAACATGGCAATAGGAAGACGTCTAGATTCATCCCTCTCTTGAGATTCAAAATTTATTTAATGTAAATAAATTTGTAGCAAAAAGAATGGGTTGCTCTCTAAACAACCCGACCCGACCGGACGGATGGCAGTAGGCACGAGAGTCTATCTCTCTCCTCCTCATAAAAGTGTGCTACTTTCAAGGGGTCCAAGCCCAAGTCCTAACAATCTTCTTATAAACTCTACCACAAAGAGTTGTATAGTAGATATGGGACTAAAAGTAGAGAGAGATCTAGAGATCGAAACCTGTTAAATACCCATTTTCTTTTATTTAAAAAGCCTTATTTCCAACAAGTAATGTAGCTCTATTATCATGTAGTAATATTAGTAGCGAAAATGAAACTGGTCGATTCCTTAAATCTCAGGACATTATCTGCAAACTTTAACATTTATAGTCTAAAGCAAGAGATCAGTTTGATTCCTTAAAATCTCCGTTATTGATACATTAATCGAACCTGAGCTTTATTCCTTATCTTGCCAATCACCTTTGTGTACTATTTGTTCTATGTGAAAGATGAGTCCTTCTACAGAGCGAGGGAGGGAGCGAGGGATGGGTGTAACCACCCATCCTCCTCGGGATGAGCGCATCGTGTTGGAAATGCGTGCGAACGCTCATCACGAGGAGGATGGGTGGTTACACCCATCCCTCGCTCCCTTTACCTCGACCCCTCCCTCGACCCCTAGAATTTTCCGTGAAAGATAGTATAATTCATGGAGCAATTAAGATGCATGCATGTATCTACTAAACACATATCACCCACACCAAGCATTGCTATGTTGTGGGGGTTTCACACAAGTCACAAGTAGCAAATGTTAATGCAATCGATCGACAAAAAGCTATTTAGTTTTCTTTAACCAGTTCAAATCGAGAGCATGTTGTGGTCATGGTGTATTATTAAGACTTTATGATGTTCGGACGACAATTCGACTTTAAGGAAAGCAATAAGATTACTTCATTTGGAATCCAGGGGTCGGTTGCCTTTCAACCATCCCATATTATAATCAAAGGGAATTGCGAGGGTCTTATACATTATGTTAATCTTATTAGTTATTAGTAAATCATTAAGGGGGGAAGCATTAATACGGTTGGAGGGGACATGAAACATGGTCTTAGATTTTGGTGATTTTGGAGTGAACATGCAAACCATGTATGATTGATTGGTTTCATTATTAAAGAAGAGTTTGGGTATGGTATTGGTAATAAATCCAATCTGATACGTGTCAGGCTCTCAGATCTTCACACCAATTATATTTATAAAAAAAAATGGATAAGATGGAATAAAATTGAAAAAGCCAACATTGCGGCAACAAAACCTAAATCACAAGGTCCCCATGGGGGATGATCCCCAATTCATTGACATTGCTGGGTGGAATGATTTCTCAATCTACATTTTGTTTTGTCCATGCATGAAAATGAATTATATTATCATCACAAAAATATTACGCAATATTTGTGTGTTTGTGCTTATTTATGTTTAAAATTCAGAATTTTCTAACAACTTACATCCTATTACAAGCAAAAACTAAAACCGAGTTTAAATTAATCCCATTATTTATTAAAAAATCAATATACAAATCCCACTGTGAAGTCTCTAGGAGTTATGGAAGAGACAAATGTAGGTACTCTATTTCTAAGAGGGGTTTGTTTAAATGCCGAGGGAACCAACGAGGGAGGGGGTTGAAGCCGTTCACCCCCTTCGAGATGTGTAAAATTGCCATGAAATATGCACTTTCACGTATCTCAAGGAGTATAAACGGCTTCACCCCCTCCCTCGCTGGTTCCCTCGCCATTTAGAATTTCCCTTCCAAGAGGCAATTCATTCATAAACTACTCCAAAAGATTTTGATTGGAACAATTCTACAGAGCCCGCCCTTGTGGCCTGCTCTTGGTCTGGACCCTCCCAGACACATACCATAGGGAGGGTGTTTGCCACGTGAGGCGACCTCAAACCTCACAGAGCCTCAAGAAGCAGAGCTTGGAGAAACCCTTGCTTGGAGAATCAGAGTTTCATCCTCCTCCTCCTCCTCCTCAAGAATCAGAGCTTCCTCCTCCTCCTCCTCTACGAAGGAGAAACCCTCAAGAATCAGAGCTTCCTCCTCCTCCTCCTCCTCCTCTCCTGCACGCCTCCTCAGAAGGAGACTCCTCCTCCTCTCATGTGCTCCTCCTCAGAAGGCGACTCAGAGCCTCCTCCTCTCCTGCGAGTCTCCTCAAAGCCTCCTCTGCGCTCCTCCACGCCAGATCTGCTCCTCTGCTCCACTTGCTCGGCGCTTCCTCTGCGCTCCTTCAATTTAGTGTTCATGAGTTAAGTGTTTTCTGCAATCAGTGTTTTGAGTTAAATTGGTGTTTGTGGACAGTGGATGAAATAGAAGTAAATTGTGTTAATGTTTAGTGATTGTGAAATTGCTATAAGAAATTGTTTTACAGAGTAAGAATTTTGGTGATTGTGAGTAGCAGGAAATCCTGCAAAATTTCCCAATATCCAAGTGTGGTGCATTATAAGAAATTTCCCAATATCCAAGAAATTGCTAAGGATGCAATCCCCTTTGTTCTCCATTTTTTTGTTATTTTGTATTTTGAGTTTTGGTTATATTGTTTCTTGATTGAAGGTTCTACGTTTTGTTTTGGATTTACTCTGCATACCTATTTCCGAATTTTCATTGTGGATTTAAGATTCTTCATGTTCTCCATTTCTAAGTTTATCATTGATCAGATTTATTGCAAGACCAAATGCAAGTGAAATTCTATTCTATGAATCTGATTTTTTTATAGAATTCTTGTCCAATCCCAGTGGGTTTGGTAAGTGTCCCTGTGGAGTTTAGCAATTAGAGTTAGACATTTCAAAAATCAGATTAACAAACACTCAAATACAACTTCTATTTCCTTAAGTGAATAAACAAGCTCAACAAAGAGAATTAAGAGAAAAAAAATCAGATAATCCATACAACTTCTATTTCCTTAAGAAATAGATGTCCATAGTTCTGACTTTTGCTTTTGGTGATTTCCCATTCCAATACAACTTCTACTTCCTTGAGAAATAGATGTCAAACTTGAATTGTCCAACAGAAAAATGTCGTCTTATTGGACTTTGAAGTTTCACCAACTATTACTATATGAGAGCATCCCCTCCTCATCACCTTTTCACATTAGGTGAGTTAGAACCAATTTTTGGAAGATTGTTGCTTTGTAGTAGAAACAAAGGGAAGATCATTGTTAGAGATTGTTTTGTTCTGACAAGGATGGTTTTTTCTCTGTCAATCCTTAGGTAAGCAGTGACTTCCGAAAGAAAATGAAAGTGTTGGGGCGTTGCGCACGTGCACTTGTGCACACCCCTTGGTCAACTATACATAACAACAATATTGCCCCCAACTTAAACACCACCTATCGGGTCGGGCCTTCCATCTGGGCATAGGTGATGTGGGGTTTTCCCTTAAAATGCCTCGTTACTATTAGGGAGTGGACCATTCCCTTATAAACCTTAGTGACAACTCCGCCTTAAACCTTAGTGACAACTCTGCCTTACTTGATGTGAGACTATTCAAGCCAACTTCATCCCAACAATCTCCACCTTGGCGCGAATCGTCACACTTCCTACAATCCATCCACCGGTCTGCAACATCTCGAAGTACGCATTCTCCTTGAGTCTCAAATGCAACCGTGCAACCACGATCCTGTGGGTAGCACTCGGTGTACGGGCTCGACTATTTTCGGCGTTTTTGGCTCCACCTAGTCACAACCTCCACACTTAATTCCACCTTGTCCAGGCTCGACTATTTCCGGCGTTGTTGGCTCCACCTAGTCGCAACCACCGCACTAACTCCACCTCGTCCAGACTTGTAGGATATTCTCGGATACTATCTCGGCAAGGATCTGGATCATTCATCTGGTGGACCGCGCATCTGCGCCTACGCCTATCTCCTGAATAATGTGCCGCCTGCACCTTCACCTCGCCAACCAAGTCCCAGCCGAACCATCGGCTCTGATACCAATTGTTGGGGCATCGCGCGCGTGCACTTGTGCGCACCCCTTGGTCCACTATACATAACAACGATATTGTCCCCAACTTAAACACCACCTATCGAGTCGGGCCTTCCATCTGGGCATAGGTGGTGTGGGATTTTCCCTTAAAAAGTCTCGTTACTATTAGGGAGTGGACCATTCCATTATAAACCTTAGTGACAACTCCGCCTTACTTGATGTGGGACTATTCAAGCAAACTTCATCCCAACAGAAAGAGTGCAAATTTATAGAATAGCATTCTTTATGTTCTGTGGCTGCTTGATGCTATCCTTAGTTTTGTTATGCTGATGCCATTTCTTTCTCTAGCTAGCAAGGAGGAGCTTCACAGGCTGTCTCAAAGCAAATGCAAGTTTTTCATTACTCTTCTTAATCTAATTTTGAAGGTATTTTAGAAAGACTTGTCTATTGCTTGTTGCTGACTTTCCTTTGGATATTGTATCCTCATTGCAGGCAGTCCACACATGTACACATATATGCTTGGACAGAGGAAGAAAGCTCTCTCCAAGTCTAAGAAAGAGTGAATGCATCTTGGTTGATACAGTAAAAGTTATGCTGTAATCAAACCTGATATGTTATTTGTGGTTCAGGTTAATCAAACTTAATGAAACAGTTTATAGTTTCAGTGATTTGTTGTTTGACACTTGAATCAAAGATTTGCTTTCAATGCGTTGTTAGCAATATTTTCATTGCTTTCATTGTGCTATATGCATCACAGCAATATTTTCAGTGTGAACTGATATTGGATTGTGCTGATATTTGGAATAGCAGGCTTTCAATTTGATGCCATCAAACATTGCATTTCTGTGAACCCGTTTAGGCTCTTACCTGCTTCCATAATGGTATAGAAATTTCCTAAAACACAAAAGATCTTGTTCCTTGGAATCCTCCTAAATCTCAAAACAAACACTTTTGATAGGCAGTTGATGATCCTCATTGCATGATCTGGTAGCAGTCCATTGACTGTTAATTGGTTAAGTTTTTTGTAAAACTTGGCAGGTGGAAGCTTTAGAACTAACAAAAAATAGTTAATGACACATCCTTTGCTTAACCTCAAATGGCATTTCTTTCTTAAAAGAAATGGGTGTTGTAATATTTCAAGAAACCATGTGATTATCGCAAAGAATTTCCATGTTAAAGTGCTTCTCCTCCAAACATTGACTTATGGGTCACTATATAAGCATTCATATTCCTGATATTAACAAAATGTACATTCATTCATAACATAACTGAATACATGTTTGAAATACCACTTACAGAGAATTCAAAATGCCACAAGTTTGAACAAAAAAACTATCATTATCATAAGAAACACCACTAGCAGTGCATTAATAAAATCCCTTGTCAAAGTCCATTTATCATTGTTCGCTTCAGCTTCACCCGCGCGAGCGTGATACTGATTATTCCTATCTTCGAAGAGATTTCTTGCCTTGCAGTTCTTATTTTTGACCTCTGCAGCAGATGATGAGCTTGCCTCGTCGTTATATTCCACCACTTCTGAGCGAACCCACTCTTTATAACTAGCATGAGCCTCGACAACTGAGGCAAAACCCTTGTACATATTACCTCTATACCCTGTTACTTGGATTGAACAATCTTGCAAAGTTGCGTAAATTCCAGGGACACGACTGCGATATACCACATATGCCTTGTATGTCATTGTTGAGTTAAGATCCTTATTTCAACATACAAAAAATAACAAAAATTAACAAAATTTTTGCAGGATTATCATGAATTTCAGTAGTATAATTTAACAAAAATTTGTAAAAATTTTGCAGGATTATCGTGAATTTAGTAGTATAATCGTGAATTTCAGTAGTATAATTTAACAAAAATTTGTAAAAATTTTGCAGGATTATCATGAATTTTATTAGTATAATTTCATAATTATCTGATTTCAGGGTGTAAAAATTTTGAAGATAAATTTAAGTATTAATTTCAGAAGATAAATTAACAAAAATTTTGAAATTACGTACCAGAAGAAGATGAAGAAGAAGAGGCGCCGAGCGAGCGGAGCAGAGCAGAGCTAACGGAGCAGAGCGAGCGGAGCAGAGCGAGCGGCGCCGAGCGAGCGGAGCAGAGCGAGCGGCGCCGAGCGAGCGGAGCAGAGCGAGCAGATCTGGCGTGGAGGAGCGCAGAGGAGGCTCTGAGGACGCGCAGGAGAGGAGGAGTCTTCGTAGAGGTGGAGGAGGCGCGCAGGAGAGGAGGAGGAGACTCGTAGAGGAGGAGGAGGAGGCTCTGAGGTTTGAACTCTTCAGGGTCGATCCTTGGTAGAGGAGGAGCAGGAGGTTTGAGCTCTTCAGGTGGTCGATCCTTGGTAGAGGAGAAGCAGGAGGTTTGAGGGGGTCGATTCTTTCTTTCTTCTTTATAAATCAGTCAGTGTTAGTGTTGCTTGCAAAACACTATTACAAAGCATATAGAACGAAAAGAAAAAAAAAATGGAGGATTGATTTCAACCCTCGCTCCTCACGTGGCAAACACCCTCCCTATGGCATGTGCCTGGGAGGGTCCGGACCAAGGGCGGGCCACAAGGGTGAGCCATGTAGAATTGTTCTTTTGATTGATAAGATATGTGAGTTAAAAAAATGCTAATTAAGTATGAGAAGACAAATTAGGATAATTCTAGGAAACCTATCTATATTTCATGAACAGATATAATGTCTAAATTTGAAGAACTCAAATCATAGCTAGAAGTCTAGAATAAAATGGAGAGAAGTACAGAAATGTAAAAACTCCAATGTCTTTAGATTTGATTGATTGAAGCTGCTTTCTATGGAAGTAAATTTATGATGAAGATATTCAGATAGTTACATTATTATTTTCATAATCGTCTCTATAAACTCATCCTTTTAAGTTTTTAAGTACACACTTAGATAATGATCCCTAGCAAGCCGTCTCGATTAGGTGTTGAAACGCTGACTAGGCTCTCACTTTTTAAGCCATATTCATTCGCTCGGCGAACTACGGTTTTAGAGTAGATCAAACGTTATCGTCATCAGTTGGAACTAATTAAGCTTTGATCAAGTTCGGCGATCATTGTTTGTAGTTTGATAATGATCCCTGGCAAACCATCGTAATTAGGTGTCAAGAGCGCTGATTAGACTCCCACTTTATAAGTCATCTTCATCCGTGCTTGTCGGACTACGATCTTAGAGTGGATTACAAGTTATCGCTCATTAGCCGGAACTAAAGGTGGGCATCTCATCCCGCGATCACGATCCCATCCTGTCCCGATCTAGAGTGGGATGGGATCAAGATGAAGATTTTCAATCCCGGCCTTCCCGTCCTGAAACTGAATTTTTTTAAATATTTAATATGAAATATGTAGTATGAAACTATTTGTTGACATGATTTTTATTTGTTGTTTTATTTATTGACATGACTATTTTATTTTTACAAGCTTCCATGTAAATCACCTAGATAATTAATCTAACTCAAACCTTTTTTTTTTCTTCCTAACTCTTGACAACATTGCGTCATCCTCGTAGTTTTTAAATGTCAAACTCATTGATCATTTTCGTTAGCAATGTACAAAAAAAATGACTATCTTCAATAGTGATTCTAAAAAAAATGAGTAAAAACTAATGAAATTGAAAAATAATAATCAATGGCTTAAAGTTATATAGTTGTTCAGAGTTGTGTGTTTGATAAATCAAAAATTTTCAATCCAAAATTTAGTACATACTCATCCTGTCCATAACCCATTTGGGATGGGACCAGGTCGGGATAAGTCTATCCCGTCCTGTCCCGATCCCGAACAATCGGAATGTGATAGGAATGAAGTTCATCCCATCCCATCCCATCCCATCGTGTGTCCACTCCTAACTGGAATTGACTAAGCTTTGGTCAAGTCAAGCCACATGGCCTTGAGCGTGTAAGTCATAGCAAATAAGGATGGGTATCCCATCCCGCGATCTCGATCCAGTTTCGGTCTCGTCTCGATTTTTTTGAATCTTTTTGGGATTGATCAAACTCATCCCGATCCCGTCCCGAGTATATTTAATATTAATTATTATTAATTTTAATATTTATTAACTCAAAATTTTGTGTAGTACATGAAGTTTTGAGGAGTTGTGTGAACTTAACATTACAAATAATTGTATTATAATTTAAAACAATAACACTTTCATAGATAACTCTTTAATATGCATAATAATAGAAAATATTATAATATTCTTGAATTGATGATGTAAATAGGAACATAAATAAAAAAAACTTACAAAAATAAGACCTAGCATATTGTGGAACAAATAAGTAGACATAATGAGAATGTTAATAATATAGTAATTATAAGAATATACGTTTAAATATACACATTATAATAACTTAGTAATTGCACAAAAATTCAACCATGCTCATCCCGTACCAAACTCATTTAATATGGGAGAATGTCTATCCCATTCTGAAAATAAAACAACAAAATGGGATTGGGATTGGGATCACTGAACAAATGACGGACACCAAGTAAGACATAAGCCGAACATTTGTAGTTTTTCGTTTATTTTTAATTTATTTTGGACATCTAAAACATTTAAAAAACCAATCTCTTTAAAGTAAAGTGTTTAAAGAAGACCTACTAAAACTAAAGTACAAAAGAAGGGAGAAATGATGCGTGCGATCACGATGAGGAGCACGTTAGCATGGGTCACGGTCGGTAGGTAATATGCACCCCACCATACCTTACTATACCACCCTCCACACCTCTCTTTCTCTCTGAGCAGACTCCATGCTCTTCTCTTCTTTACAAAAACAAGAAACGGGTCACTTTTGTTTTGGTTTTCTCACTACACTTGAGTTTTCTCTTTCTTCTCACTACACTTTGAGTTTCCTAAGCTAACTCTATCAATTCAAGCTTCTTAATGAGGAAACTTTGCCCGAATTTTGATCGTGAAGATGGGCTTGAAACGGTTCTTGAGGTACCAATTCCGGAGGAGATGTTCATAACTAGTGCTAAAAACAATGGTAGATCATGGCATCACATGAAATCATGGATGAGATCACACTTGGAGAAATCAATGGCGCCGTCTACTACTAGTACTATTAATCGGTTCGGAGGCAGAAATAATGAGCTACAAATATTGCTCGGTGTTGTTGGTGCGCCTCTCATCCCTCTACCTATATCTTGTGATCACTCTGTCAACCGGATTACTAAAGATCACCCCATTGTAAGTAAATCATCTCTTCTTCCTCATTATATTGGAACAAAATGATCACAAACTCTTGATTCAAATGTTTCGGTTTTTCGTTTAGTTTTCTTACAAATATAAAATGTGATTTACAGGAAGTTTCAATCGCAAAGTATATAGTGCAACAATATATAGCGGCAACAGGAGGAGATAAGGCATTGAATAGTATAGACAGCATGTATGCAATGGGGAAGGTGAGGATGGTGGCCTCTGAGTTTTGTTCCGGAAATGACATGTTAGTAAACAACAAAAGACCGGAGGCGAAGGTCAAGAGTGTTGGACATGGGGGTGGAGAGGTGGGATCCTTTGTTCTGTGGCAAAAGAGGCCGGAATTGTGGTGTTTGGAGCTAGTTTTGTCGGGGTGTAAAATCAGTGCAGGAAGCGATGGTAGAGTGGCTTGGAGGCAGACCCCTTGGCACCATTCACATGCATCTCGAGGACCACCTAGACCCCTTCGTCGATCCTTACAGGTATGTATTAAACACTGTTCGATGTTTTGAAGTTATTTATCTGAATAGTTGCTTAAGTTGATTTTGTTTATTTGATAAATGATATATAAGAGCATATATGGTTCAAGGGTTGGTGCTAATCTACTTAAAAAAACAAAATTGACATTATTTTTTGTATGGTTTGGTATTGTTAGTTGTTGGTGGATATAAAACATGGTTTCCAGTCTTCCACTATGATATGGGTATGAAGGTGTGTCATTCCTACATATTAACAAACTGCGGGGATCAAGAATGAACTAATTAGTTATGCAATTCCAGCTTGTGATATCATCTACAACGAGTCTTAACAGTTAAGCTAGCATTTGTTAATATATATGGACCCAAGCCAACCTTTAAGCATAATTTAGAATTGGGGGATTTTTTTAATAGGTTGTGAATAAAGAGGAAATGTAAATCAAAAATTTTGAACGTTATGTTTTAAGGTTGACGCATCATAACAAAAAGAGACATAAACAACAAAGCATGAAGAAGTGAGAGAAGAGGAGGGAGGTGTGAACAGTGAGAGGATGTTAGCTTGACTTTCACTGGTTCTTCCCATTCTTACTTTCTTTCTTTCAGAATGGGTTGTGCTCTCTCCAGGATGGGATCAGGTCTTTTGATTGTTTAAAGTAAAGAATGTAACAACCAGTTGGTTAACATGCCCCCACAATTTTTCAATGGTTGAGACCCCACCACAACTTGTCCTCAAAAGTCTAAAACCACATCACTTTTTCTTTTTGATGAGCTCTGTTTCAAACTATTGAAGTCTGAGTGAGGGTCTACACATAGAAGGTTAGAGTGGGTGGTGTTTTGGAGTTGGGGTTCAACAAAGATCAGACCAAATGTGAGGGGTCAGAAATGAAACCAGTGTCTGGTAGATCTAAAGGTTAGGAATTGCCACACTAAAATGTCTACTTGTGTTGCCATCAGTGATGGTGAGAGGTAGAGAATGGGTTGTATCAACTATTAAGCAGTAGGTAAGAAGAGCTTATCTATGAGGAAGTTGACATTTCACCTTTGAGAAATTGCCTCAGATAGCGGCAATCCATCCTTGAGATTGATTGAGTTGGACCTGTTCAGCGCGAAATATGGGGAACTGTCAATTGTGAGATGTAATCCACAGGGACAAAATAATTAAAATAAATTAAATTTAATCAAGTTGGTGACTTCGTAACAACATAAATCAATAAGCTCATTTTTTTACAATGATAACAATGAGGAATTCAGAGTAAATTTTGTTGTTTTGAATATCTAGTTTTTTTTTAATTTGGTTCACTCATCTGACCAAATCATCTCTATACCAACAGGGTCTAGATCCAAGATCAACAGCCAACTTATTCTCGAATTCAATCTGCATTGGCGAAAAAACAATCAATGATGAAGCCTGCTTTGTACTAAAGCTAGAAGCAGAGCTATCAACATTAAGAGCAAGAAGCAGTAATAATGTAGAGATCATTCGCCACACCATTTGGGGATACTTCAGCCAGAAAACCGGTTTGCTTGTCCAACTAGAAGACTCTCATCTCCTCAGAATCAAAACATCTGGCGTTGAGAGCATATATTGGGAGACAACAATGGAGTCTCTCATCCAAGACTATCGTACAATAGATGGTGTGAACATTGCACATGGAGGACGCACATGTGTGTCACTGTTCAGGTTTGGTGAGAGCTCTGAGACCCACTCAAGGACTCGAATGGAAGAAGTTTGGACAATTGAAGAGGTCGATTTTAACATTAAAGGGTTGTCCATGGACTGTTTCTTGCCTCCTGGTGACTTGGTTAAGAAAGATAAAGAAGGGTGTGATACCGTTGGGAGGAGCAATACACGTGTTCCATTCAAGGCTCGAGTTAGTTCAGGTGGTGTCAAGATTAGTTCTTCCAAGGTGGTTTCTGTTGAAGATTCTGATTCGACTACAACAGAGGATGATGATGAAGAGGAAGAATTGTAGAGCACAGTTTTGTGTTTATTTCCTTGTATTTTGTATGTATAGCATCACAAATACTTATGCTCATTTTAGTTGTAATAGGAATCTTTATATGTGGAGTTTATTATTATTATTATTTTATGGTAGAAACAATGTTCAGCTAGCAGTTACCAAAGTTTACACTTAGATATGTAATGGCAAAGTTTGTAAACATAGGCCCATATTTACATACCCCTTTTCCAATGTAAAATTTCAGACAAGTTTCTTTTTAGCATTTGAATCAAATCACCACAAACAATACATATCATCAGTGTGCCAAACTAGCTCAGGCAAGTGCTAAATTTTGAGATAGTAAAAAAGGCTACCATTCTCTTTGTTTCTCGAGAATTTTGGAGGACAATGAAATGACAATGTAGAACTCATATCTACAATACAAATTTATAACACTATTATTACTGATAAAAATTATTTCTTCAATATATAAACTCTTGCGGCTGATTACTGTTGATTGAACAATCTTCTCCATCTTCGGTGCATCTAAAGGTTTCTATGGATGTCAAGCGTTCATGGTAAGGATGATTGATTAAAGGTGTAACATTATCTGTTCAAGGGTTTAGTCGCAGAGCAACTCATCAGTAGGAATCTTTCCATATGTAGGGCAAATTAATGAGATACTTTCTTGGGTCAACTAGACCCTACCAACAGGAGACTGAGGTGGAAATGCAGTGTGCAGTTTGGAGGAGTCTTACCATCAATCAAGGTAGGAGCTGTTACCCCCTTGGGTCTCCTTTATTGAAGGTTCCTAAAAATTTATTTCTTCAAAAAGGCTGCGAACTGTTGCAAGGTTCTTACTATGTAGGAAAGCTACAGAGACAGCGAATGCCTGTAATGCAGATACTGATGCATCAAAATCAATTGAATGGACTCCCTTGTTATAACTAAAAATGCTGAAAAAGGGGCAGCTTTCTTGAGCTCTTCCTCCCTGTTGAAATATCACACAATAAAATAAGAAATCTAATCACAAAATTTTAGTCACAAAAACCTGTTTAGAAGCAGTCAATTGTCAATCAGATACATTACTTTTATGGGTAAAATGAGTACCTGAATAAACAGATCAAGTTGCTCTTGGGAGCAACCGACTTTGGACGAAAATAGATTCTTACTGCATTCATCCTTGTTGGAAAAAACTCTCAGTTGGCAACCAATATCCCATCCTCCACAATCACAAGATCCACCTTTTCTCCATCGGTTGATCAAAGAAGATGGTGTTCCTGTGACTGGCAAACCATGAACTCCCCCCGGGAGAATGACTACAATGTTATTTTTTTCACTTCCTATAGAGATCCCACCCTTTAGACTGTCTACTGAGTTGTAACATAATTTCTTCTCCAGGGAGAACTCGGTCGGAACATTGATAACCATGGCTGCAAGTTCATTGATAGGTTGGGAATCTAAGGCTTCTTGATCTGCTTGTCTTGGTTCAACACCAAATAAAACAAATTCTCTTACCATAGTGTGATCCTTGTCATGTCTGGACAACTTTGAGAACTGAGATCCGGAAACTTTCATTTGTCCGACAATGTCTGGCACATAATCATGATTCTTACCTATGCTTCCTTGACTCATCCAACCTCCACTCTTTTTCTTAGTTTTGCGGAAGGAGTAAAATGTGTAGATCCAGCTGCAATCATACTTCCCAGAGGCACTAACTTTTCTCATTGTAGCTGCAAGGATATCGCTGCTATTCTCAACTGCAAATGTGAACCAAGGCAATTCATTCTTAACAGAGACTTGCAGAAGAGCTTGAACCATTGGCGTCACCTGCCTGTCACCCTGATCTGGACCACCAATGTCAGTAGGTCTGACAGTAGAGAAACTTAAGAATCTCTTTGCTGGTTGTACTGAAGAATCCAAGGATGCATCAAGTGTTCTGCAGACCTTCCCCATTGGTGTTGATTCATCTTGTAATGACTGAGCAGTACTGTGGTGGCTGACAGATTTAGACTTCAGTAATGGATCCAGTAGTCTTCTCAAAGGACTGGACCTAGCTTTGCCGCGTTCTGTTGCTTTATCTCTACTAGATCTATCCGAACAAGCTCCTGACTTAGGAGTCACCTCTGTTGAGCTCAACTGTTGTAGTGATGAACAGTCTTTAGAACTGAAACTTTTTATCTTATTCACATCACAACTGGATCGACAATTAGGTGACTGACTTCTTCCCTTGATTGGAGGTGGTTCAACGGCCTTTAAACTTGCATCATTGAGAGGTTTGACAACCATTCTAGTCGTAATTTTCATGGTCGGAGTTTTCTCTTCAGCCTGCTTATCCTCGAAATGAACAGTTGACGCATAAACATTTGAGCTAACTTTTCTGCCAGGAGCATCTAAGGAGGAGGTAGGTAACTTTATTTCTGAACATTTGTTGGTATCAAGCTCTGGGCATGAGTGAGGGATGTCAGAATAAAGTCCCGAAAAATGAACCTCATTAGCAATACAGAACCCGTCCGAAAAGCTCTTCCGATTTGCTTCTGCATGTCTGTCAGAACTCAATATTGTTTCAGGTTGCTGGGAGACACCAGAATAGCTTTTCTTGGAAGTAGTTTTGGGCAGGAGGAGTACAATGTTTCTGTCTCTGTCTCTTCCAGTGCAGTGTTGATCAGGTGGTATGAGTCCTTGGAACTGCTCTGTTTTCAATGTAGGTGCACCTGCTTGAGCCTTCACCTTGCTCTTTGGACCATATGATGCCTCATTTGTCGAATTTGAGGATGAAATTCCTATTTTTGAAGAAATCTTTGGATCTGAATCTTTTTCCATAGCCTTGTCAAACTTGATCACCAAATAGTTTTCTCCTTGCTGTTCTACTGAGTCATTCTTGGGGTAACGACGTAAATCTTGCCGAGGTGCAGCATTTCCCCAGGGGGGTCTCATTTCCTTTTCTCTTCCCTTGAAAGGTGTGGCCAGATGACGATGAGTGGCAGGTGATTGTTTCCTGCTAGCGTGGATGCCACTATCACTTCCACTAGACAAGCTAGATGATCCGACTGTTGAGAACATTGAGGAAGCATGACTATGAGATGGTGACTGCAAGCTACATCTGCCCGAAGACTGCTTTTGGTTGTTTTTCCATTTTTCTAGACGGCCCCAATCAAGAACTCCAAAGTTCAAAACCTTTTCTTGGATATTTTCTCCTCTCTCGACACGCTGAAGATAACGCGGTAGGTTAGACATGTGCTTGACAAGCTCATCGTCATTTGTTGATTTCTTCTCGACCAATTGTTTTTGGTAATTTCTTGAAGATTTTGGTGTGAGCAAGGGTGCATTGGCTATTCTCTGTTTGACTTCATAGCGATTAATACGATTTTGATCTCGTGGCATTGGACTTTGATATCTTTGGGGGATGGGATCCGCTCCTTTATTGCTCTTGAAGCATGAGGGTTTCTTGAAGCCTTTCTAGGATCTGCATGGTACCCTGTATACCTCACAGTTTCCATTTTCTCAGCATTACTTGGTAGTGTCAGAGAATGTAAGATAACAGATTCTCACAGTTCAGTGTTGTTTCTCTTTTGTAAAAC
Organism: Berberis thunbergii; assembly: GCA_003290165.1. Classification (NCBI taxonomy): domain Eukaryota; kingdom Viridiplantae; phylum Streptophyta; class Magnoliopsida; order Ranunculales; family Berberidaceae; genus Berberis; species Berberis thunbergii. Next base: position 170,600 of record QNQO01009053.1, read on the forward strand.
CTTGTCTGAAAATCCACAGAAACCAAATGATGTCAGAAGATTCCAAGTCAAAAGATCAAAAGAATTTCCAACAATGCTAAGAGAACTCCAGTACATCTGGATTCAATGTATTTCTATGCAATATCCTTAGCATAATATGGAAGAGTATGACCTCACAAGCTTCATCTTTGTAATCACGAAAAATGCAAATGTGAAAGGGAAACTCAAGGAATATGTAATATGTAAAGAAGAAGAACACAAGTGCAAGTTTTCTTCAAATCGTAGCATTTTTGAAACTCAGGCTTCAGCAATATCCAATATACATCCTAATTAAGGACTGACAGTGTTTCATTTTATACAAAAGGAGTTCCTGTGATTAGGTCATGATGAGAAGGAGATTCCGAAACTGAAAGAATATGTTGTAGAACTTTGACAATAACCAGGTCCAACTATGCGAAAATTACATCCGTGTCAATTAATTCAATGAATAAAGCTTTTATTAACTTTAAAGGAAAAGTACAGAGTTGGATACTTTGAAAGGCATTCTTCAAATTATGGAATCGATCTTCCAGCATTGTTCACATTCATTATTGCTTATTCTTCTGGCCTCAGTGTGTTAATCTCTTGAGTTTACAAATGCCTCTCATTGTATTTTTTCAAACCTTCGAAACACCTTCCTTGGCCATTTGGCATTTGTAGATATTGGGTATCCACTTTTTTATTGCCTCCTTGATCATACTTATTTAAACAAAGTATCTCTCCAAGATACGATCCCAAGTCGGTGAGATTAATAATAGTGGAAGGCAAAAATAACTAGAGATTATCCATGTATAAATTGATATCACTCTCTTCCATCTAATCAGCTGGGTAGTTAAATCGCTTCGCGTTTGCGTCGCGGTGCAAGAGCGATTTTCAATTAATCGGGAATAGTCGAAAATAATCGGATTTAATCAGTATATTTTTTTTAAATCATATACTTTTATAATTTAATCATAGTCGTATACAAAAATAAATAAAAAATTAATCAAAATACTATAAATTTGTAATTATATTACTTCAGTAATTCATATTGGTTGCTCCTCTTCTAAATTATCTTCTCCACCCAACAAAATGTCGCCGTCAAGAATTTGTGCAACTTTAGCCTTTTCAATTTTTTTCTTTTTTACATTTTGTAATGCTTCGGCACACTTCATTCGCACATCATTTTGCACATCAGGACATGGTCTCACATTCCCTTTCTTATGCGCAAGATGTTATTTAAATCTTGAGATTCCAAAACTAATTTGTGTTTTGCAAAACTTGCATCATATCAAAATTTTGTTGCTAGGTACTCTACATTCTCCCCATTCCCATGCTATGTCATCAGATGTCATTTTCAAGGTACTTGATTCTGATGTTGAATTAGTACAAAGGTTTGAATTACCTCCAGAAGACATGTCTATCATAATCATTAGACAATTAGCCTAAGAGCCAAATTTGAAGGAAAAAACAAACACAATTTAAAAATCCAAAAATGAGCAAATCGGAAGCCCTGTCGATTTTTGGCCAATTTTGCTGAGTCCACGAAGCACTGCCGATTTTTACACAAACCGGACGGTCTAGTCCCGTTTTTTGATTAATAGGCGATTTAACTACCCAGCTAATCAGTATTAAGGATCCCAAGAAAATTATTAATTAGTGTGTGCTCTTAGCTAATCAATAATAATACTAGTAAGAATGTTATAATCTGTAATTACCTTTGAGAATCAACTTTTAAAGAGTCAGACTGACTTAATTACTTTTCACATTAGCAATGAAAAAATGTAGAGAATCCTAAAACACACAAATCGAAACGTACTATCCATAGGGAAAGAAAATGAACAAATAAATATTACAATATTTATGGCGGAGTGTTAGCGGCTGAAGCAACCTTACTTTTCATTCATGCGCAACAATGGCACACGGACTATCTCCTTGGCGACTCCAGTACGGTCAATTTTATCATTAACAACTCAAGGGAAATCAGACAGATCACAACTGGATGTGGCATCCAATTATCTATAATATTCAGTCTCTATTTAGTACTTTATCTAACTGGTTCTGTAATTATATCCCTCGCGATCTCCATCGCGAAGCACATGATTTAGTTACTTATGTTGGACAAACTTACTGTCGCCATATTTATCTCATTATATGCTATATGCTTTACCAAAATATATATATATATATATATATATATATTACAATACAACAGATAACATGTCAGAATCAAATGGTCCATGACAGCGAATTCTGAAGGGAGAAAATCATAACCACATCCCAAATTCTCTTCTCTGTCCAGAATCAAATTACATTTACTGAATCTTAGCGCTTAATTTTGACACAATGACACCAATCGAGACTGAAAATTATGTTGTCCCCAAATAAGATCTAATTACATGCCATAAACCAAATTCATCGCTGCAAACTCGCAGATCTACCGCTAATTAACTTACATCCATACAAACTAGTCATGACCAGTTTTTCTTTGTAGATAGCATGAAGGACTACAAGCAAATAGAAAGAATTATGAAATTACTTTTGAGAATCGACTTAATGACTAAATTAAGTAACTTCTCCTCACAGCCACAAAGAAAACGCGGAGAATTTCAAAACACAAAGATCAAAAGATTCACAAGGACCACAAATGAAAAACAAGCAAAAAATTGAGAAAATTTCGGAACGAAATGCTCCAAGCATGTAAACCTGGAAGCTTATTTTTTGCGGCCACAGTCTGCAGACGTTTAAATACTAAAAACGAATTTTCAAATTAGTATATCTCAGCTACAAAACAAGAAAAAGATGCGAAAGTTTTTCATTCAGAGTCCTCAATTAAGTCACATTTCCTGATTCTTGTCGCTTAATTGGACACAAAAACGCCTCAGAACATGATTGAATACTTAACATCACATTCTCCCCCCTCCCAAAAAAAAAATTTAGACCTAATTACTTGCATGTAAATCAAATTGAAGACCAGAAAATCGCAGATATAGCATTATAAATCTCAAAACACAGAAAGAAAATTAGGTATTGATTAACAGTTGAAGAAGAGCAAATCAGAAGATGTAGTCTCAAATATTCACAGAAAACGAAGATCTTACCGGGCGAAATGCAGCAAAAACAGAGGTCTCCATAAAGGGCGAGTCGTCCGTCAATCTCGAAGAGGATCTCCTGCATTGAAGCTCATCGTCATCACTGTTGAGAGACGAGAATAACGTGGACGGAAAGCAAAGCAAAGAATGGAGGAGAAGTTCTTTAAGAAACGAAGCGAACGATGCGTTTTGTTTTTGTTTGAGAGAGAGAGACTCTGTGAACAGAACGGATGACTTGTGTTTCAGTGGAGTGAGAGCAGAGACTCTCTCTTTGAGAGAGGAGAGAGAAATCACGGTAACGCTTGAAGAGAGAGAGAGAGAGAGTGAGTAGATCTTTTTCTTTTCCTTGGAGGGAGTGGTGGTGGGGTCAAGGAAGAGGGGCCCACACTGAGTAATGGGCTGATTGATTTGATCTAGTCTTGAGTGGGGTCCACTTTAGCTACGTCATAAGGCACCGATATTGGGGATTCTCTCTTGGGTTGGGCGTCTTTAGAGTCAAAAGTGTGAATTAACGATGGACGCTCTTGTCGTTGTCCTTGTCCTTGTCATACATACACAGCCTTTAGCTGTTGTTTTCTTTTCTTTCGGTTTCAATTCACACTCATGTATCGATCTCCCTTGGATCAAAACTGTTGTTTAAGAGCATCCATGCCCGCCCGTTGAATGGGTAAAATATGTCCATTCCTTGTTTCTTTCTTTCTCTCGAGTGCTTTTAGGGCGCTGGGTCTGCTGCGTTTGCAGGTTGATGAGTGGCATTTTTACAAGTTTGTCTCTGTTTTTTTAACTGCTTTTTAAATATACCAAAAAAAAGGCAAAAGGATAATTTCACCCCAGGCTGCAAACTCAGGCTCTTTAGAATTATAATTTGCACAACTTGACGTGGTCCTGGTTACTGCTCAGCAAGAGGCCAAATATGGCAAATTGATTTAGTGACAGATTAACACAAGCATTCTAATTCTTCTAGATTAAGTGCTCTGATTAATGCTCAGGCTCAAAATATGAGCAATTGTCAAACAATTCTAGGTGTATGGTGACTTTCTAATTTACAAGTTTAGCCCTAGTCTAGAGAGCGAGGGAGGTGCGAGGGAGGGTCTCCCACCTAGGAATGGTAACGGGACGAATTTGGCTGGATTTGGACAAAGATCACAGATTTTTGAATCCACTCCGAATATCCGTTTATATATTTTGCCAAAAACCATAACGCTCCAAACGAATTGGCGGATATTCGCCCCGCCCCAATTAACCATTTAATTAAAAAAAAATGTTGAATGAATTATAACAGGGCAAGGTACGCATACATATATACATACAAATTGATTTCAATTTTCTAACCATTTACACATATAATTGGCACACTACACCAAATTGATATTTTTGTAACAACTCCAAAAACAGTATCACTTTTAAAGTGTAACAATTCACCTAACAATTTTACACATTTTCACAAATAAAATGATATAATAATTGTATCACCATGAAGAGTATGGTTATAAAAGTGATATTATTCATGGTGATTCAACTTATTGTATCATTTTTTTTTTGTTACTGTTTTTCATTTTTTTGGCTAAATTTAGTTTTGACTTGAAATTGTTTGGTGAATTGCAACATCTCAAAAGTGATATTGTTTTGAGAGTTGTTACAAAAGTGTCAATTTGGTGTAATGGCAATTCAGGATTCAATCCCCTCTCTTTCTCTTTGTATTTGTTACCCATACATACAAAATCAATTGAAGAAGCAAAATTCGAGTGAAGAAGAAACATGATAGATCGCAAACCCAATTAGTAATCCCTGCAAAATTGATCTATGCTAATCTATGCAAATCGATCCCCTTATTTGTTTCAAATCTGGTTAAAATCCTAGCAAAATCGATCTACCTATTTGTTTCGACCCCTACAAAATCGATCTCCATATGGATGTTAGTTTCCCTGATAATCGCAGCTTCTTCAAATTTGGCTACAAAAATAAAGAAAAAACGAACCATATGAGATTATCAAAGGTGTTCGTTCTTTCTTTCTGAACGAACCATATGGGATTATCATAGCAGATCTGGCCGTAGTAGAGCAGATCAGAGCAGGGGGAAGATCTTTCTTCAGATCTGGCCAGATCTGCTCTGATGCGGTCTTTAGGGTTTTGTATGGGAAAGGTGAAGAAATTCTTGTTTGCTCTATTGATTGTTTCACACATATATTTCCAGCTGCTCAACGAGTACAAGATAAACTAGTACATCGTCAACACAATCTCATCCACAAAAAACATCAAAGAAGAAGAAATAATCAAACAAAAGAAAGACTTGTACAAGAAGTTCTTCAATGGAACAAGTTTTGATCTCAACAATAACACTCAAAATGGTTTTGAAGACAACAAAAGAAAAGTACCCAGTTGCCCAGATCCACTTCATAACAAGTAGGAACGTTGTTATTTTCTTTTCTTTTTGACATATTTTGCCAACAAGAAGAATAGTGGAAGAAGAAGAAAATGGGAAGAAGAAGAAGACGAAAATAAGAGAGAGATGAAGATGGCAGAGTGTAGAGAGGCTGAGATTGCAGAGAGGCGAGATGAGAGGGCAGAGAGTAGGTTGAGATCGCACAGCGCAAAGAAGCGAGATCACAGAAAACAAACTAGATGAGAGAGCATAGAGAAGGCTGAGATGTCTGTGTGTAAATTGTTTAGTGTTAGGGTTTTGTTAAGGCCTTAAGGTTATTTTAGTAAAATACTTACATAAACGGATATTCGTGGACGGATATGGCCAAATCTGTATCAGCTCTGAATAAAAAAGGATACAGTTTGGATATTCGTATCCGCCCCAACATTAACAAATTCTGCCCCAAACAAAGCGAGTGGGGCGAATATACTTGAAAATTCGCCCCACTGCCATCCCTACTCCTACCGCCCAAACTCTTCGAGATAGACGATGATGTGCATTTCGAAAAGGATAAGCGATGGAAGGCCCTCCCTCGCTCCCTAGACTTGCTCCAAGTTTAGAAAGTCTCCACTAAGGTGTCATGTGCCGTGTCTCCCTAGAGTATTAGGGGTAGTTGCATTTACTAATAATTTTATTATATTCCCTCTATATATCTCAAGGTACTTAGTTTCCTGATACACAGTAACAAATGTATTGGATGAATTAAAATTTTGCATATGTTATACCGACAATATTTGGAAGCAGCATATATTGAATTGAATGACCTGCAACCTTTTCTAACCAATGGTTTAATCTAAATTGAGGTCATACACGAACTTAGAATACTTATGTTGCTTAAAATTGTAATCCATTCAGGTAATCATCTTCTTTTGTATACTTGCAATGTAAATTAGCGCAAAAGAAAACAAAAAGTCCATATAAAAGAGATTGGAGGTCGAGAAAAGAGAATTGAATACATTTCAAAAACATGGAACGTGGAGAAAGAAATAAACTGAGTCATCAGATTTAAAGTAAAAGTTTTGAATAAGTACACTCTTTATGTTGCATCAAACTTCCTAAAATCACGTTACTTTAAGAACGTATGTATGGATGATTGATCATCAATCATTACATGCCCATAATCGGATTATAACTAATCAAATAATAATCAGATAATTCACGATTGGTGCCAACAAAACATCTAAATACACTTTAACCATTTAACTATTGACATAATATCATATAGATTCAACGTAAAATCGTTAAAAGAATGACAAATTTCAAATATACTTAATCCTAAAAGAAATAATTATATACACACGTATCGAGCATTCACAACTAGTCCTATTTAATTCCACAAATGTCACATGTAAAATAACCACTGAGACCAGCATTATTATGCAATTGGGTTCTTCTTCTCCTCCTCCGTCACCACTAATGGGTAACAGGTTCCTCTCCACCATTTAAATCGCCTTATAAATTCTCAACAAATGCAGCAGTAGAAGATGGAGAAATGAAGGTGGGGTTAAAGCTAATCAAAACAAGTTCTGAATTTAAATAGGAAACCATCTTCCATAGTGATTTATTTCCAAGTGAATTGTCAGATCACAACCCAAATCGCAAATCGTTTTAGTCAAGCTGATGAAACTGCAGGCAAAAATGACATTGGCTTTACAAATTGTTGAAGTGGGTTGTACTTTTAATTTAATTTTATATTTACAAATTTCATGAATTCAGAAATTTAAAATATCAATGTAACTGCTCTTACATAGCTTTGGAAAAGCACGGGTCTAAAGATGCTCTTAGCAACAAAAAGGTTCTGCTAGCAATTGTCCATGCAACTTGCACAAGGAAAACAAGACCCTATGCAGAGGAGTCGACAAGGCCTTGTAGGAAGGAAATCTCATATGCTTCTGGCCATATTCGTTGCAACTGTGGCTGTGGGTTCAGATCTTCTTCGTCTCGATTTTGCGAGGTTGGGTTGCGCTGATTTGGTTCCAATCCTCCTCTCCATGGGAGCTGCGCTGAATTGAATCGAATCCAAGGTTGCTAGAGTACAAATTGGTTGTTTGTTTAGGCTCTCTTTCATATCTCCAAATCTCTTTACCAATTTAGGGTGCAGTTTTCCCATGTTTCTACCCAATTTCTTTAGGTGGTGTGTTGTGTTTATGTTAAATACGATGATTACTCAAACGAAAGTGGATTTAGGTTGCCATTCAAAACTGGATTTTCATTTGTTCAATAGTTTCATTCCCTCTGAGATGAAGAACTTTGAAAAGCATGGTCCCTTTTCAAAATATAATTTTCCATTTTTTTTCCTTTTTTTTTACTCTAAAATGTAGAGCTCTTAAATTTCTTCACTTTCATGAAATATTTCAATGGACTGTGTTCATCGTAAAGTAGTGATGTAATGAATTTGTATGGTTGTATCATTGGAGTTGGTTAGGTTTATTTGATGACGATGAGAGGAACAATTGTTAGATGCCCTCATGATATGTGAACTATTATTCGGATCAATTTTGTTATTAATTTAGACATAACATGTGACTTGTATTGACTGTGACAGTTAACATTAATTTCAGAATTAGACTAAAATAGTTTTTAAAATGAATATTAAGTTAAAATACAAAAATATAATAATAATAAATAAATTAATTAATTAATTAATGAGGATCAAACTCAAAAAAATTCTATTATAATTATAATTCACCTTTTCTTCTAGAGTTATCATATAATTTTAAGAATTATTTTCCATTTGGCTTCATCTATTATTTCAATCTAATTTTCATGACCATCTGTTTAATTATGTTGACTCAAAGACTTCATTCAACTTTTTCAAAATGACCGAGTTATGCTCTTGCACGTGATGTGCGCATGATCTCAAAATCATCAATTACCGCTATATAAAACCCAACCTCTCTACTCTCTAACTTCAACCATCTCTCTCTTATCTTTTCAAATTTTAAAAAGTTTCAAATCATCAGCAATGAGTTCCAATCCATCAACAAAGGGCAGTCGAGGCAAGACGAAATCGATCAAATCAGTCTCTCGATCTCACAAAGCCAGCCTCCAATTTTCCGTAGGGGTGGGCAAGTTTCACGGACTAGTAATCCGTGCGGCACTAGCTATCCAATTCACTAGTAAGCCTACGAGTAGTTACTTTGACGGGCACAAATATTAACTTGAGAATGCACAATATCAATCTGTAGACAATATAACAATGCACAATAGTCAGTAAAAGCTCTCATTCACATTCAATAGATTACAATGGGGAGGAACGTTCGGAAGGACGTTGCTCAAGACTAGTTCGATGCTATCGATCGAGAAAAATACAAGTTTGAAGTTGAAAAGCAATGCAAAGAAAACAATAAAAATGCTAGCGGTACAGTCTGGCCAGACTATGCAATGGAGGCAACACGTCCTCACAGTCAAAAGCTAAAACATTCCCCCTATATTATAGATGCTAAGCATTTGGGCACTTTTCAAAAGGGAACATTGAGTTTTGAGACCATTAGGAAAGTCTTGAAAGGCCTATGAACCTTGATTTCCCTAACCAATGGTACTAGTCCTGACACTCTCCCACACTCAATTCGCTGACGCCCTCGCAGCGAACTTTTCCAAGTACTCTTCCAGCTTTGAGAGGTATGGCAGCAGATACTCGACTGGCTCCCAACTGATCTCTGAAGGAGGTTCATTCTGCCACTTGACCGAATACTCCCTATCTGGGCCTGTGTTGTTGATGAGGCGGTCAGCTAAGATTTCTTCCACTTCTCGATCTGGCTTAGTAGGATGCTTAGGCAATGCTCGGGTAGATACATTTCTTGTGGGATCAGCGGCATCTGCATGGTAAGACTTCAAGTTACTTGCATGGAAGACAGGATGGGTGAAACGGAGCCAATGTGGTAATTTGACGCGATAGGAGACTTTGCCTACTTTCTCAATAATCTGTACCGGTCCCTCATACTTGCGAAACAGATTGTTGTGTGCTCTAGCTGTCCGTTTATACTTGTTGAACATATCTAGCTTCACCAATACCAAGTCCCCAACTTCAAAAGGATCGATTCGTCGTTTCTTGTCGGCCCATTTCTTCATGTGACGGGAGGCTTTCTCAAGATAGGCTCGAGCAACTTCAATGTTTTTCTGCCAGGCTTTGACAAATTCAAGAGCTCTTGGGCTGGGTCCTTGGTATCCGGTCAGCACTGTATATGGTGTCAATGGTTGCTGACCAATGACTAACTGAAAGGGGCTGGAGTGAGTAGCTGAGCTCTTTTGTAAGTTGAAACAGAATTGTGCAACATCAAGTAGTCCCACCCAATTTTTCTGGTTTGCACTTACAAAATGACGAAAGCATTCTTCAAGCATAGAGTTAAAGCGCTCAGTCTGACAGTCAGATTGGGATGTTGGCTTGTCGACATATTAAGTTTGGATCCCAAGAGCTTGAACAACTCCTTCCAGAACTTTCCTGTGAATCGAGCATCACGGTCGCTAACAATGTTTTCGGGCAGTCCCCAATACTTCACTACATGCTTGAGGAACAATTGCGCCGTATCTTTGACTGTGCAAGTTAGTCCGGTCGGCACAAAGGTCACATACTTTGAGAATCGGTCAACAACTACAAGGATACTCCTGAAATCCTCCACTTTCGATAACCCAGTAATGAAGTCCATGGAAACACTTTCCCAAGGACGAGTTGGAACAGGCAGGGGCTCTAGTAAGCCTACTGGTCGATCTCTTTCAACTTTATCTTGCTGGCAAATAAGACATGTTTGAACATAGGCCATTACATCCTCTTGTATCTGCGGCCAATAGTGCCCCCTCTCTAGCAATGCAAGTGTCCGTCTCCAACCTGGATGTCCCGCCCAATGGGTGTCATGGCATTCTCTCAAAAGTTCTTTCCTCAAATCAGAAGTTCTCGGAACATAGAGGCGATTACCAGTTGTGAGTATTGCTCCATCTTTTATCCAGAACCGTCGAGTTTTGCCCTGCTTGATCAACTCTGTAATCGCCTTCACTTGTGGATCTGTCTGTAGGCCTACTTTGATCTTCTCCAAGATGGTGTGATTCGGACCAGTATGGGTTAGCACTGCAAGGTCTGCCCTTCTACTGAGTGCATCAGCTACATTTTAGTGCGCCCTGGCTTGTATTCCAATACTAAGTCAAATTCTGCTAATTTTTCCTGCCATCGAGATTTCTTGAAGATTATCATCTTATGAGTAAGGAAATGACTTGCTGCATCATTATCCGTTTTAACAAGGACTTGAGATCCCAAGAGGTAGTGTCTCCACACCCGTAAACAATGTACAATGGCTAGCAATTCCTTTTCCTGAGCTGAGTAACGAGACTTTGTATCATTCAACTTTTGACTCTCATATGCTACCGGGTGACCATCTTGAAGTAAAACTCCCCTAAGACATAATCAGATGCATCTTTTTGTACTTCAAAGGGCTTGGTGATGTTTGGCAAGGCCAATACTGGATCTTTCATCACGGCCGATTTCAAGTCTTGGAATGAAGCTTCACACTGCCTATCCCATTCCCATGTTCGGTCTTGTTTCAACAAATTTGTCAGGGCAACAACTCTTTTAGAGTAGTCCCTTATGAAGCGACGATAATAGTTTGCGAGTCCAAGGAAAGAACGTAGTTGAGACACGTTCTTAGGAGAGTTTCAATCATGGATTGCCTTGACTTTCTCCATGTCCATCCGAATCTTGCCATTGCCAATAACATGACCCAAGAAATTGATCTGGGTCTGGCCGAATGAGCACTTTTCCTGCTTTTCAAATAGATGATTATCCTTAAGGATTTGAAACACTTCTCGCAAATGATGTAGGTGTTCTTCTATAGTCCCACTATAAACGACAATGTCATCAAGATAGACAACCACAGACTTGTCCAGAAGGTGACGGAATAGGCAATTCATAAGGGTGCAAAATGTAGCTGGAGCATTTGTCAAGCCGAAGGGCATTACTAAAAACTCATATGACCCATATCTAGTAGAACAAGCAGTTTTGGGTTCGTCACCAGCAACAATGCGGACCTGATGGTAACCTGATCTCAAGTCGAGTTTTGTGAAGTATCTGGCGGATCCAAGTTGGTCGAATAAGTTCGCAATGAGCGGCGGCGGGTATTTGTTCTTTATAGTGACTTTGTTCAAGGCTCTATAATCAACACAAAGGCGAAGACTGCCATCATGTTTTCGCTGAAAAAGAACAGGTGCCCCATAAGGTGCTTTAGAGGACCGAATGAATCCTGACTCCAACAAGCCATCTAGTTGTGTTCTCAATTTGGTCAGCTCTGGAGGGCTCATGCGATATGGACTACGTGCGGGTGGCTTGGCACCAGGGACTAACTCAATTTCGTGATCAATGAGCCTTCTGGGAAGTAGATTCTTTGGCAATTCATTCGGCATCACTTCGCTGAATTCAGCAATAACTTGGGCAACTTCGTCAGAGATTTTGCTAGTATCATCTTCCATCTCTAGCTTTGCCACAGCTAAGTATGTATCTTCTCCTTTGGCCAAGCCCCTCTTGACTTGGAGCGCCGACAATATTCTATCATGAGTTGTTGGTCGAATTGAGGTTGGTACAATGCGTAGTCTGGGTCCGAAAAACCCCAAGGAGTCCATGAAAGGTAATGGTCCTGCTGCAGCTCCTCGGAAGAATTCTTGGCCAAGAATCACCTTAAAATCATCAAGTGGAAAAGCCAAGAAGTTTGATCTTCCTTCCCATGGACCAACCTGTAGTGGCACAGCTTTAGCCATACCATTAATAGATATTGCCTCAGAGTTGACAACTTTCAACTTACCCACATCTCCTTCTAAGTTCAGACCCACACGTCTAGCTTCATCTGCACACGTCTAGCTTCATCTGGGGCAATAAAATTGTCTGTCGCTCCGGAATCCAACAATGTTTGGGAAGGGAACCCATTGATAGTGATGTCGATGTATTGTAAAGCCTTCTTGTGTGGGTGCTCATACATTTCTCCTTTGACAGCATTGAGCTTCCATAGAGCTTCCATTTGGGAGGTCTCACTGTTGGTGGGGTTCGAACTCGATGCGGTCGGGTTAGAAGGTTCTGCTTGAAGCAAGGACATTAATGAGTATAGAGCTGATTTGGATGGACATTTGCCTGTTGGGTGATCTCTGCTATTGCAAAGAATGCATGGGGCAGGGGCAGATGGTCTCCACTGCCCAGAGTAGTTTTGCCCTCATTTGTTGTTGTAATTTGAGTTGCTAGAGCTGGCATTCCAATTTTTGTTGGAACTCCAATTCTGGTTGGACGGCCGGAAATTATAGTTTTCTCGGTTCTGACTTGAGTTTCCCCAGTTTTGGTGAGGTAGCGAGCATTTGACCCTGAGCTTGAATTGGTACTGCCAGTTCTAGCTGTGGAGTGATTGAGCGAAGTGGATCCAGTCATGGGCATATAATCACTAAACCTTTCTGCTGCCGCAATAGCACTTGTAATATTTGTCACCTTCTGCCTTTGCAACTCTGCTTGTAGAAGCGGATGAGCTTGTTCCATGAAACAGAAAATTTTGTCCTTCTCAGACATGTCTCGAATATCTAGCAAGCAAGTTGAGAATTGTCGAACATAGTCTCGAATATTGCCGATATTTTTGATGGTGTGGAGCTTCCTCCTTGCTAAGAAATCAGTGTTCTCAGGCAAGAATTGATTTCTGAGTTCCTTCTTGAGGTCTGCCCAAGTTCTAATAAGGATGCGACCTTCTTCCATATCTGCATATTTCGTTATCCACCATAGTTTTGCATCACCTGCTAAGTACATGGTCGCCATGGTAACTTTGGCTTCTTCTGATTCGGGGTTCACCGCTCGAAAATACTGCTCCAGATCAAACAAGAAGTTCTCTAACTCCTTCCCATCTCGTGCCCCACCATATGACTTTGGCTCGGGTACTTTCATCCTAGGGTGATCAGTCGTCCCTGTGGCCTTAGTTAGCAAGCCAACCCTTGCAAATAAGTCCTCCAACTGTAATTGGAAGTCACTCATCACCTGAGCTGTGGGGTGAGGCGACTCTTCCATTGCGATTGTTCGTCCCTCTAAGTTATCAACGTGCTCAGCCAGCGAATACACTCTGTCTGCCAGTGAAAAAAGTCCATTCAACCGACTAATCTGTTCTCCCAAAGTGTTCAACTAGTCCATTCTGCTTTCCAATCTATGCATTCGACTGGCCTGTCGTTCCTCCATAGCACTAAGGCGTTCATTTATTTCCTGCATCCTGGTTTGCATTCAAAAAGCTCTGGCTCTGATACCAACTGTCACGGACTAGTAATCCGTGCGGTACTAGCTATCCAATTCACTAGTAAGCCTACGAGTAGTTACTTTGACGGGCACAAATATTAACTTGAGAATGCACAATATCAATCTGTAGACAATATAACAATGCACAATAGTCAGTAAAAGCTCTCATTCACATTCAATAGATTACAATAAGGAGGAACGTTCGGAATGACGTTGCTCAAGACTAGTTCGATGCTATCGATCGAGGAAAATACAAGTTTGAAGTTGAAAAGTAATGCAAAGAAAATAATAAAAATGCTAGCGGTACAGTCTGGCCCGACTATGCAATGGAGACAACACGTCCTCACAGTCAAGAGCTCAAACCTTCCCCTATATTATAAAGGCTAAGTATTTGGGCACTTTTCAAAAGAAAACATTGAGTTTTGAGACCATTAGAAAAGTCTTGAAAGGCCTATGAACCTTGATTTCCCTAACCAATGATACTAGTTCTGACAGCAAAAAACCCAATTCCAACCCAAGTCTATATGGTCCCGAATTGATTCAAACCAAGACAAATCGATTTACACTATTTTTATCCCAATTTGAACCGGGACGAAATCGGTTTTCACAAATATAATCACGGTGTCATCCTCTCCAAAGTCCACTTCTCTGACCTTAGTGAACGTAAGAAAGATCTCAGCCACTCTGATCTAAGTCGAGATGCAATAAAATGAAAAAAACAATGTGATAGATAGACAGAGCTTAGTCTTAGCTAGATGGGCAGTAGTGGAGTGAGACTCACACTGTGTCACATCACTCTCTTTTCTCCTTTTTCCAAAAAATGAAAGGAGAAGAAGTGACACACTATTTTCTTATTTTTCCAAGCAATGCAAGAAGAAGAAGTGACAAAGCAATGCAAGAAAAGAAATCGAATTCGCTAGGGAGAGTGCGGGTACATGTCACATGTCGTTTTAGATAAGGTATAAGTGATGACTAGGATGAAAAATGCTTTGACGTCGAGAACGAGAAGAATATAATGGGTGTTAGAACTGTAATTTAATGACATATTGGAGGCCAAAACGAGAAAATGCAGGCAGGTACGCCAGGACGCTTTGGGCCCGATACCATCATCTTTCTACAGCTTTGGGTAGGGCCCATGGGTCCACATTTCATACTCAAATTTTTAATATTTATCACTTTTTTTTTTAGTTTCTCTCTTTTCTTTTCATTTCATATATTTTCTTTCTTTGCTAGTGTTGGTTGTAGTCTTCTTGTATTAATACAACACTACAACTACTATGTCCTATATCTCTCTCCCTCTCTTACTTTTTATACGGAATCATTCATTTTAGGAGCAACATAAGGACACACTCGCCCTTGTCTTCTCATCTCAAAATCTCTTTCATTTTTCCATGTGGCTCTTCTTGGTTTCACCGAATTAATGAACTAAGTGAGAGGACAAATTTGGCATTCTTGAATAGCTTAGATCCTTCTCTTTTGATGGTATTGTACTTTTTAATCTCTTTTATTGCTTTGATCTTCATTTTTCTCTCTCTTTCAAACCACTTAAAGATGAAGGATCGTGATAAGAGACCATGGTGGTGTTATTGGAGTTCATCATTGTTGAAGGTGGTTCCATAGATGTTGGTGTATGGAGTGACTACTATAGTATCAGAGTACTTCTTCTTCTTCTTCTACTTTTAGGGTATTTTTAATCTTTTACTCACCTTGGGTATGGAGTCCTACTCTACTTGGTACGTTTACTACTACTAGTGGTGGTTGTGAAGGTTTATTTACCACTAGTGATGAAGGATCTGTGAGACATCATATAGATTTTGATACAATTAGCGTTCATAAAAAAAATGGGATTTTGATGAAGAAAAAAAAGTCAGTTTCCATTTAAAAAAAAAAAAAAAAGATGGCATGGTCCCGGAACGGACCGTCCTGGTTCAAACCGGTCCGAGACCAACCGGTTATGTTCAGGAAATTGTGTTGTCCTGGACCGTTTCGGTTTCAATTCATTGGATCGGGACCGGGACAAGCCCAATCCCGAACCAATCCAGACCGTGCCTACCCCTAGATCCCGTCGGTCACATCCCAGGTTTCTCAAAGTTGGCAAGCACGCTGAACGCGTCAGCGTCAACGCCCCCGTATACCTCTCTGCCGTACTCGAACACCCTGCCGCCGAGGTCCATTCGTCCAAATCTCCCATACCCATTTCCCCAATCTCTAACAAAATCTAATCTTCCTATTAAAAATTGAATCGTTTTTTGCAAAAATCTTACATTTTCCTCCATTTTGTTCAGGTTCTTGAGCTTGCAGGGAACGTGGCGAGAGACAACAAGAAGAACAGATCATTTCCTAAGATGTCGTTTTTATAAGAAAATTTTGCAAAAGTTTGACCTTTATGATTGTAGCATGTCATGCTTGTGAATTACAATAAAATTGACAATTGTTTTAATCTATTGGTGCCCCATTTCATTATTTCAATTTTATATAGAAGTAGTAAATTCACATAAAAATTTTGAACTTTTGGGTTCTTGAAGATGTTTTACCTTAACAAATAATTAGTAATTTGTTTGGGTATTTTTTACTAAAAGATTTAGGGTAATTGTTTTCTGTATTCTCATAAATTCAATGAAAGATATTTATATAAGAAGTCTGAAGTCTAACAGTAGCTTTCCTAATTTCTCATAATACCTAACAATAGTTTAGGAAATAGTAAATTTTTTGAGGAAGTAATTTCCTATAACAAAGCAAGTACCCATATATAACTATCATAAAATAATGGAAAAAATAAAGGAATAAACCACCTAAATAATCTCCTAACACTCCCCTTCAAGTTGAAGCATGCAAGTTTAAAATGCTCAACTTGTCAATGAGAAAATCAAATTGCTTCTTTCCCAAAGCCTTGGTAAAAATATCCATCAATTGGTCCGTTGTCGGCACATAAAACAGAGCAATAAGACCTTCCTAGATAGCATCTCGCACGAAATGACAATCAACCTCAATGTGCTTCGTGCGTTCATGAAATATTGGATTCTGCGCTATATGCAACGCGGACTGACTATCACAAAAAAAGGAATCGCCTTTGGATGATGAATTTCCAAACTCAAAAGTAGACTCTTCAACCATTTTAATTCACAAATAACAGAAGTCATAGAGCGATATTCGACCTCTGCCGAAGAACGAGCTACAGTATGTTGTTTCTTAGTTTTTCATGAAATTGGCGAATGCCCCAAAAAAACAAACCACCCAGTGAGAGACCGCCGAGTAAGGGGACAGACTGCCCAATCCGAGTCACACCAACCAGTCAAAGATAACTCACTGTCTGAACGTAATAAAATGCCTTGACCTGGGGATTTCTTTAAATAGCTAACAACCCGCAATGCAGCATCCCAATGTTCCAGTCTCGGTTTCTGCATGAATTGTGACAAGACATGAACCGAGTATGCCAAGTCAGGACGAGTAAGCGCCAAATAGATAAGACGCCCAAGCAAACGCCTATAGGGCTCGAGATCCGTAAGAAAAGGCCCTTTGGCACGCGTCAGCTGATGATTTTGTTCAATCGGGAATGAAGCCGACTTCGAGCCCAATAGTCTTGCCTCTGAAATAATATCAAGGGCATATTTCCTTTGACATAAAAACAACCCTGAAGAGCTTCTAGCCACCTCAATGCCAAGAAAATATTTAAGCACACCAAGATCCTTCATATAAAAACATTGACTCAAATAGGCTTTGAAAGTCGTCACCGCAGCGGAATCATTACCAGAAATTATCAAATCATTAACATATACTAGGACGTTGATCTGTATATACCCTTTAGAATAAGTAAAGAGGGAATAATCGAAGTAGGATTGAAGAAAACCGTACCCCTTTAAAGCTGTCACAAGCTTTGCGAACCAACATCGAGGTGCCTGTTTCAAACCATACATCGATTTACGCAAACGACAAACCAAATCAGAAGCAGTGGAGCTAAAATCTGGCGAAAGTTTCATATACACCTCCTCATCTAAATCACCGTGAAGGAAGGCATTATGAACATCCATCTGATGCAAGTCCCAATACTTGGATGCTGCAATGGCCAGAAAAACTCTAACTGTCACCATTTTCGCGATTGGGGCAAATGTCTCATTATAATCAATTCCTTCAACTTGATGATTACCGAAAACAACTAATCTGGCTTTTAACCTCTCAATGCTACCATCTGAGTTGTACTTAATTTTGTACACACATTTACTTCCGAGAGCTTTCTTTTCAGGAGGTAATTTTTCATAGTCTAAGTGTCATTATCTTCCAAAGCACGAATCTCCTTTTGCATAGCAGTACACCATCTTATATCTTTTGCAGCCTCCTTATAAGATTGTGGCTCAACACTTGCAGTTACAGCTGCGAGAAAATTTCGATGTTTCATAGTAAATTGATCACAACTAACATAATGTGCTATAGGAAAAGACGTACTTGAGGGAGTATGATATGGCGGAGCAGATGGAGCGAGAGATGGACTATTCTTGATAACCGTATGTGTCACGAAGTCTCTCAACTTTACTGATGGGAACTCATCCCGGAACCCGCGGCCCAAATTGTCCTTGCCCGTTCTGTCGGGAGCACCATCTACCCCCCCCCCCCCCCGACAGCCGAGGATGAAGCGTCCATTGGTGGCATATCTCGAGCATTTTGACTTGGCACAGACGCGGAAGATTGTAGCTCAGCATTACTAGGCGTGAAGCTAGTCGTGGGAGAGGCCGTTTGAGGACCGACAATGGCATCCTCGTGCATCACCTGATGATCCCCCATACCTTCAATAAGCTCTTCCTGAACTCCCTCATTATAAGTCACATCATTGTCAAGGGGAGGAGTATGATTTGTGACTTCAACATTCAAATAAGGAAAGGCATTTTCATAGAACTTCACATCCCTCGACACAAAAAACTCATGTTTCTCAATATCAAATAAACTCCATCCCTTCTTACCAAACGGATAACCCACAAAAACACATTTACGGCTTCGACTGACAAACTTGTCACCTTTAGCTCGTTGATTATGGGCATAAGCTAAGCAACCAACCACTCGCAAGTCACTAAAAGAAGGTGGACAACCAAATAACATTTCATATGGAGTTTTGTTTAGAAGAACACGATAGGGAGTCCAATTTATTAGGTGAGCAGCGGCCAAAACGCATTCTCCCTAAAAATAGATTGACAACCCCCCTTGAAACCTCAATGCACGAGCGACATTGAGAATATGTTTCCTTTCCACTTTTCCATTTTGTTGAGGGGTACCCACACAAGAGGTTTGAAATAAAATTTCATTAGCCACAAATAAATCTTTCATGCAGCTAAACTCTGTTTCATTGTCACTACGTACAATTTTCAATTTTTTGAAGAATTGACGTTCAATCATGGCAAGAAAGGACATAAACATCTTAAAAACTTCTCTTTTATCACTTAATAAATAAACTCATACAGCACGTGAATAATCGTCTTCTAAAGTTAAAAATAACGAGCACCACACGAAGAAACTTCATCATACGGACCCCATAAATCACAATGTAGTAACTCAAAAATTCGAGTTGATTTATTGACATTTAAAGGAAAACGATCCCTAGAATGTTTAGCACGATGAGAAACTTCACATTCTTTATTCAAATGACCCCCAAAATTATTAAAAAGAGGAAGCAACTTCACTACTGTTTTGGAAGGATGACCCAATCGGCTATGCCATAGCTCCAAGGACTTCGAACTATCAACCGAAACCGCTTGCACATGTAATCCAAGCCGTAGATAGTAAAGTCCATCCCGTCTCTCACCCGTGCCAATCACCTCCCTCGAATGCAGGTCCTGTATAGCACACAAGTTAGAATTAAATTGGACAAAGCAATTTAGATCATCATTTAGTTGTGAAACCGAAATTAAATTGCTGTTTAACTTAGGAACAAAAAGAACATGTTGGAGTATTATTTTGTCCTTGAGTTTCACGACACCCTCCTTAGTAGCAACCACTGTTGACCATCCGGAAGGCCCACGGGACATGACGAAACTACTTTAGTATCCACTAAACAAGATTCATCACCAGTAACATGATGCGAACATCCAGTATCAATTATCCAAGAATTCATTTCCAACTTACCATGCAACCTGTTAGAAGGAGTGTGAGGAGTAGGGGTGGGCATCCCATCCCGCGATCCCGTCCCGTCTCATCCTAATTTTTTTGGGTCTTAATGGGATTGAATAATTTCATCCCGATCCCGTTCCGTCCCGATCTAGAATGGAATGGGATGGGATGAAGATTTTCAATCCCGCCAATCCTGTCCCGTCCCGAACTAATTTTTTAATATAAATTATTAATATTTTTATTTACTTATTTATTTATTTTATGAACATTTGCATAAAATGTTCAGGCTTCCAGGCTTTCAGCAGCAGGCTTCCAGCTGCAGCAGCCTTCCAGGCTTCCAGCAGGCCCAGCAGGCTTCCAGCAGACCTTCCAGGCTTCCAGCAGGCCCAGCAGGCTTCCAGCAGGCCTTCTAGGCTTCCAACAGCAGCAGCAAGCTTCTAGCAGTCCAGACTCCAGACTTCTATTTGATATGTCCAAATTAGCACGCTGATCCCGTCCCGTCCCGTCCCAATGGGACGAGGTCGGGATGAGGTTTTTCCCATCCCGCCCTGTCCCGATCCCGTATGAACGGGATGGGATAGGAATGGGCATATCTCGTCCCATCCCGTCCCGTGCCCACCCCTAGTGAGGAGTACCAAATGCGGCTGTTAACGCCGTCCACTGTTCGGTAGTAAAACCTGTTGGAGGTTGCGCAGCAGGAGCGAGGTTCGACTTCCCAAGAGATGCGCCGCCGGCCATGGTTGAAACTTCCAGGAGCACTACTACGGTTAGACTCTTTTCCAAACAAAAGGTATCTTCAAAATCAGGGACTTATTATGACCATGCAACACTGATAATGGACATCGATTCTGGTTCCTGCAGTTTAAGTTGAGGAAGTTGAACCTGTATTGATGCCAATGGATTCTGTAGATACCTCAAGCAGACAATCAAAAGATAAGGAACAAGATGGTTTCAAGGAGACAATGGAGAAGCTAAATGTAGAGGAGGCTCCATCTACTAACATTAAAAAGAAACCAATAATTATTATTTTGGTGCGAATGGCAGGTAGTGGGAAAACAACTTTTCTTCATAGGTTGGTTTGCCACACACAAGTTTCAAACATGAGGGGATATGTGATGAACCTTGACCCAACAGTTATGACGCTTCCAGTCATTGCAATTATTGACATAAGAGACACTGTCCGGTACAAGGAAGTAATGAAATAGTACAATTTGGGCCCTAATGGAGGAATACTTACCTCGTTGAACTTGTTTGCAACAAAATTTGATGAGGTTGTATCAATGATTGAAAGGCGAGCTGATCAGCTTGATTATGTCCTGGTGGATACCCCTAGTCAGATTGAGATATTCACTTGGTCAACTTCAGGATCAATTACGCTTCAACGTTTCCTACAGTAGTTGTTTATGTGGTTGATACACCTCGTTCAGCAAGCCCAGCTACTTTCATGAGTAATAGGCTCTGATATCATGAAAGATTTAAGGTAATTGTTTTATGTATTCTCATAAACCCAATTAAAGATATTTATACAAGAAGTCGAATAGTAGCTTTCCTAATTTTCCATAATATCTAGCAATAGTTTAGGAAATAGTAAACTTCTTGAGGAAGTAGTTTCCTATAACAAAGCAAGTACCCACATATAGCCATCCTAGAATAAAAGAAAGAATTAATGAATAAACCACCTAAATAATCTCCTAACATTTACATTATTTCATTTTCTTTGTGTGGTTGAGAACTGAGAAGTTGGACTAATAACTACAAAAACTGGCGACTAGTGGGTTTGGATGAATTTAAGCTCATTTTGTTGTATGGGTCTTTTTCTAGGGGTGATGGGAATGCTCGGAAACGGTGGCTTTTGTTTCATTCTCCAATTAACTATGGTGTAATTAGAGTTAGTGGAAAAGTGGGTTTTTGAAGATTGAATGCATTATGACGGGAAGTCCTGGAACAAGTGGATAAGGAGTTGGAACAGGGGAATGAAAGAAAGACATTGTTGGATGGGTAACTTGGTCATTTTGAAAAAATCAGATGAAGTTTGTGAGTCAACATAATTGAACAGACGGTCATGGGGATCAAATTGGAATACAAGACCAAATGGGATCAAATAGGAATAGACAAACAAATGCAGCGACTACTCCACACCACCTAAAGTACTGTCTCACACAACTATATCAATTTTTCTCTCCCACGTTACACCACCTACTTATTTCTCACACCACCTCTTCTCTCCCACACCACCAGTAAAAACTCAAAATTTAAAATTTTTTCTCTCCTCCCATCTCTTCATCTTCTTTTCTTCCCTTCTTCTTCTCCTCCATCCCTTTCTTATTTATTAGAAACCGCCATCATCACCATCACCCCTCCACTGCCACTTCTCTCCCTCCCGCCGCCGCCACCACCACCTTTCTTCCCTTTTTTCTCCATCAAACACCACCACCTCCGCCACCCCACCACCTTTGTCACCCTCTTTGTCTATGAAAATAAGGTATTATCCTTGACTTTGGTTCAACTTATAAGCTCGATTGGACTGATTATCAAATTCATCAAAACATAACAATTGTAGTACTCTGCATTATCTAACAAACACAATTTGAATCACTTGAAAATGTTTTGAAATGAGATAGTTATGACCATTTTACTAAAGTCACGCAAATCAGTCCAAAAAAAAATCTATTTTCACTCATTCACCCAGACCTATGCGATGATTAGGCGAAACTTCACCTAAACCAATGTGAAATTCGGCCAATCCTCCCATAGGTCTGGGCAAAGTTTCACTCAATTCTCGCATTGCTTAATGCGAATGGGTGAAAACATACTTTTTTTGGGACATATTTGCATGACTTTAGTCAAATGACCATAAATTTCTCATTTCAAAACATTTTCAAGTGATTCAAATTATGTTTAGTAGGTAACTTAAAATACTACAATTTTCATGTTTTGATTAGCTTAAGAATTGATCTCCATCGAGCATATAAGTTGGCCGAAAGTCAGGGACATTGCCCCATTTTCATTGCTAGAGACATATTTGCGCTACTTTAGTAAAATGACAATAACTTTCTCATTTCAAAACATTTTCAAGTGATTCAAATTGTGTTTATTAGATAACTCATGTAATACAATTTCATGTTTTGATGAGCTCGAGGATTTAAATTGGCCGAAAATTACCTTGTTTTTATGTTACTATTTTTTCAAAAATAGTTATTATTATTATTATTATTTTTTTCTGGTGTGGGCTAGTAGGAAAACAAAAGTACATGATGGTGTGAGGCAATATATATGATGGTGTGGAGTAGTCGCCGCCATAAACAAATGAGGGCCAAATGAGAAATAACCCTAATTTCAATAATTTATCATAAACATTTCTCTCTCTCTATCTTTACACCTATAACGTGAGTTCACTTAGATGAACAGTTCGGTTCTCTTCAACCTAATTTTGAGGTTCCCGAAATGCCCTCTACATTTTATGATATTTACAAGAAACATTAACCTGATTCTTAGATTCACCATTTTGACCTTAAGAGTCTATCCTATTTAATCAAATTGAATGGGTTAAAGTAGTAAAAATAAAGGTTTTGAATGGCAAAAATTGAAGAAAGTGTATTTAATTCTCTTATGCCTTATTGGTGGAGTCCATACTAATATAATATCCACTACTACAAGGTGTCATGTGATATATTACTTTAGGTCATGTGGCAACTCTAAAGCATGAGATAAGATGTGCTTTTGTCTCGTGCCCAATGGAAAAATATGATTAAGTTATCTTTCCATATGTTATTCATGAATTTAATTTCTTATTTTTATGGCATTTTGAAGAAACTTAAAATTTAATATATTGATTTAAATAATTTAATCATAATTATTACATCTGATCAGTCGTTTTCATTTATATAGTTTTTATAATGCTGCAAATAATTTAATGTTTAAGGATATGTCAATAGCATAACACACATAAAAATTAAATTCAAAATATTTTGTTAAACCAATAGGCGATGCACAAAAATTAAGTATTGGCACTATTTCATTTTTGTGTCAATCAACAATTTGCCCAATACATATAGATTCAATGTAAAATCGTTGAAGAATAGATCGATTTCACATTTAATTAATCCTGAAAATAAATAATATTAAATAAATAATTATATGCACGCATAGCTAGCACTCACGACTAGTTATTTATAATGTGTCTTGTTTCCTCTAATGTTATTATTATATATCAATACAAATCAGTTATGTACGTTAATGTACAAATGTCCATTGAATAGTTATTCGATGCAGAAATTATATGCAATTTGTCATAGGAGACCAATTCTTATTGGTACATTTAAAAAACGTCTCATCATTTTTATCAATAAAAAACTTAAATTTATTATTTTTTAAAACTCAAAAATTTGTGTCCATATATAATTTAATCGGTTCAACTTAGATATCTTATACTTTTCTTCATTTATATGAAAATTCTGACTCTGGCCACTGGGGTCAAAGATATCCATCCCTAAACCTAATAGTCAATGTTGTTTGACTGCTTAAGATTACTTTTGTGAAAATTACCATGACAAAATCAAAGAAAAAACAAAAGTAATCTCAGTGAGATTCAACGGGGAAGAATGAAGAAGAATTTTTTGTGAAATCTACATGAATCTTGAGATAAATTATGTGCTGAATTTGAAAGAAAAAAGAGAGAACATTTGTTTCTTCTCCATCCCTACCTGAACCCAACCCTTACTACATCCAATTCCAACACCATGACCACCACCATCAAATTTGGTGGGTTTTAGAGGGAAAGATAAGGTGGATATGGGGGGACTTGATTTGTGATTTGGAATTATTGGAAGTTCGAAGGATTGGGGGAAGGGTTGGAGAGGAGATGAATGAAGACATTCTTATGCTTTGTTGTAGGTGGAGTTACAAGTGATGGTCCATGGTGACAGAATGTTGCAGATGAAGGTTGTGGGTGTTAATGGGGTAGATGAAGGTAATGTTTAAGGAGGTGGGAGTGACGGTGGTCTGGAGGTAGATGAGATGGGGTATAGGGTATGGGACGAGGTTTGTTGGTTGTTTATGGAATGGTTTGCTTTAGTTCAGTGAGGGAGGGGGGGGGGGGGGGGGGGGGGGGTGGCGCGTTTAGGTCTCCATCAGAGGGAAGTTTTTTACCATCATTGGATTTGTCACGAGATACATGTGCACTTCAAGATGTAGTCTTCTTTTATCGTGTCCTTAGATCTCATTGCAATGCAGTTTCGTTTGTTTTGTTGATTCTTTTAAATCATAGCCATTGGTATGTTCAGTGTAATTTTGCCACATAAAAACTCAAACATTCAACATTACTTGGCTATGAGTTTTGGGCGTGACACAAATTTGTGATATCTAGAGGGGGTCATCACTCACTAATTACTCATTTATAATAGGGGGAGTATTGCTAATTAAATCAAAAAAATATCATGCAAACAATATTGGGCCGAGTACCAAGAAAGAAGATAAAAGCCAATATATCCTATTGGTGGGTTAGAAATGGTGAACAAAGAGAGAGAAACAAGATGTTAAGGGAGAAGAGAGTTATTTCCTGAAGAAAGCTAAAATGGAGGGGGGTTGTCGGGTGGTTGGACTGAAATGAGAGGAAATGGAGATAGGGAGCAGAAATAGGAAAGGGAACGAGAGTCTCGATCCTAGTCCCACATATTTCGGCCGTTCATGGGAAAATTCTCCCATGGGGACTCATTGAAGAACGTCAAGCTTTTCGATAGTCCGAGAACGTCGTTTGGCTTTGATCCCTCAAATTGCCGAGAGATGGCTAATGTGGGTGGTGTGTCTATCACACCTTTGAATACGTGACCGAAACATGCCGCAGAGTGTGTTCTAATCATGTGAAGTTTGAGTGCATTAAGTAATCAATGTGGTGGAACATAATGAAAAATGGAGGAAGAAAATATCCTGCAAACAATATTGGGCCAAGTTTGGGTAAGGCCTAAGAAAGAAGATAAAAGCCCAAGATATCATATTGGTGGGTTAGAATGGTGACCAAAGGGAGAGAAACAAGAAGATAAGGGGAGATGAGAGTTATCTTCTGGAGGAAGCTAAAATGGAGAGGGTGGCTGGGTAGTAGATAGACTGAAATGAGGGGAAATGGAGATGGAGTAAAGGAGGAGGAAGAAAGGGAACCAGAGTCTCGATCCTAGTCCACACAGTTGTCACCAAATGCTCTTAAGGAACTGGGGAAGACACCGTACCCACCTCAATAGTCCAACAAGCTGCATCTCCACCAAAACCTTTGAGGGAGAGTTGGAAGAAGAGAGATATAGAGAAAGAAATGGTTTAATTGAGGAAATGAAGTAGGGGGAAGATGAGAGTTGTGAAAGAAAATAGATTTGAAAGAGAGAGTTGGGGAAGAAGAAAGAGTTAGAGGAGGAAGGTTTAATAGAGGGAAAAGATGGAGTGCGGAAAAAGATGAGTTAGAAGTGGAATCTTTTATTTAATTTAGTCAACCAAATTTGACTAACATAAGTTGGTCTGCCTTTTGTATTGGGTACCACATTTGGGACTGCCATAATCCAAATGTTGTATGCTTTTGTCAGCATCCTTAATTCATACACAAAACAAGAAGGTTGCAGTGGGGAAAATTGGAGATATTATAGGGAGGAGGCAAGGGATGTGGGAATTTGCGTGTTGCAAGAGAAAAATTCTAGGGGTCGAGGGAAAGGGAGCGAGGGATGGGTGTCATCTGCCTCGAGATGAGTGTTATTGTGAATCTCAAATTTGATACACTTATCTCGAGACGGATGGGTGGTTACCTCACCCCTTTACCTCGCTCCCTCCCTCGCTCTGTAGCAAAGCTCGTTGCAAGATACTATGATGATAGATTTGAGGGTGGTCGAAAGTCTCACGTGGTGGACATGTAAGGGGAAATTTAGACAAAATTATTGACTAACAAAAACTTTTGGTCTTTTGACGTTGACCAACTGGAAGCTGTGATTAGGGGGTGTATACTTCATTTCTAAATAAGTGTGTGGGCAGTATAAATTATCAGTATGTTTTGGAGGGCATACATTTAATTTGGGTTGAGATTCTCTCTTTCTCCATTGTTGAGTTGAGTTGAGTTGAGTTGAGTTGATGCATAGATGGAGTCGCTGATTGGCAGTAGATAAAAACACCACAACATTGGATTTGAGGACCCGTAGATTATAACAACCATTAAGTAATTTTGTATACACTATACACGAAATAAATGAATTTTTAATTAATTAATGTGTCACGCTTCGACTTTTCAAAATACAGGGAATTATTTATGTATATTTTTAACTTGCAAACAAATAATATAAAACTCGTATTAAACACAAAGTACATCATCAATCATTATGCTTCTATTTTTCAAAAAATATAATGAAAGAAGGTATTTAATGAAATTATTAAAAATTCCAAGCACTCAATCAATGTGCAAAATCTTTGTTTATGGAGTTGAAAACTAGAACATTCTATTCCTATTAGGGAATTTATGTTGTGGGATAATGTTAGATTAGATTTTAGGCTTAAGCCTCGAAATACAACAAAAAAACACCAGTATGATAACACTAATTTGGATTAGCATACATTCCAAGTGTTAGCTTGATGGTGTTGTACAATAACATAAATTCAAAGTGTTTATTAGGATCATGAGAGTGAATAACAATGTGAGTGCCAACCCTTAGTCCACAACAAAGAAGCAAATAACCTAATTTATTATTTCTCCTACCTTTACGACAATGATTGCTAATTATTGCCGTTAGATTTGAACGTTAGGACCCTTGGCACAACACTTATCTTGAGTTCAGGTGGGGCGTTCAAGGTTGTTTGATAAGTAGAACATTAGTGACAATGATGAAAGTTTCGTACGAAAGATTTGTACACTCTGATGCTTATAAGGGGGAAAGACTTAAAAGTCATTGTTTGTACACAACAATGCGACTTCTCAGTTGATGCACCACATTATCTCATTGTAATGCAGAGATCATAGGCTAATTTAAACTTCTTACGTTCCATTGTCACCTTAAAGGGTTGTTTCTCTCTAAGAGCTTTTAATGTTATAGTGTTTGACGCAACTTGTATCTTTAGCCCTATTGAGAGACAATATCCAATTTATAAATGGAATTTGGTGATTCAACGAGATTTGGATAGCATGTTGAAGAATAGATGAAATAAATTTTATTTGGACCAAAAAAGGATACACTACACTAAATTGGTATTTTTGTAACAATCCTTAAAACAATATCACTTTTGAAGTGTAACAATTCACCTAACAATTTTACACATTTTCACAAACAAAATGATACAATAATTGTATCACCATGAAGAGTATGGTTATAAAAGTAATACTATTCATGGTGATCCAACTTATTGTATCATTTTTTTTGTGTTACTGCTTTTCAATTTTTTGCCTAAATTTAGTTTTGACTTGAAATTGTTTGGTGAATTGTAATATCTCAAAAGTGATACTGTTTTGAGAGTTGTTACAAAAGTGTCAATTTGGTGTAGTGATAGTTCAGGTCCTATACTGTTTTGCTCTTAGCTGCAGATTTGGATATCACGTGCACTAATAATAATATATGACCATCCGGATACATCATATTATTGAAGAATGAAAAAAGAGTAAACACATTTAGCCCCTGGTTAATTAATCACACTTTACTTGCATTTATATAACACATTCAGTTCTAGATTGGGATAACACGTTGACTTCTTTATTCATTTGTTTGTCGACACAATTGCTCCTTTTAATAGTGATACAATCATCATACAATTTGTTTCCAACATAATTCCCTCATACAACTTTTTTTTAATACATAACTATATGACTTCTTACATGGTGAATGCCGTGAGACCAAACCAATGAAGCAGATAAGGGTTTATCAGTTTTCACTAAATTCTTCGCAACAAAATATTCCTTCTCATTCAAGGATTTAAAAGAGAGTACTTTAGGAGAAATGACGATTTTCAGATTCGGGGAGACGTGATAGTTGCTCTGTAGGTGGAATTCGCACTACCAACATTTCTAATTATTCTAGTCAAATTAGCCACTATATTTGTAAATGCCATTGAAGGGTAATTTGGATGCTTTATGGATCATGTATATGATATTCACATAATTCATACAAAAATTTCTTTATAACTTATATTTGGTGCTTCAAGTAGTGTA
The DNA here is from genome assembly GCA_003290165.1 of Berberis thunbergii. NCBI lineage: Eukaryota > Viridiplantae > Streptophyta > Magnoliopsida > Ranunculales > Berberidaceae > Berberis > Berberis thunbergii. The sequence continues at coordinate 199,597 of QNQO01009053.1, forward strand.
ATTAATTTTAATTATTTCATTTTAATGTTTTTGTAGGATTCATAGCTTAAATGATGAAATCACATTAGTGCGGCAAATTTGGAAGAACATATACTTAGACATCCACGAAGAGGCATGAACAGTGAAACCCAAGCCCAAACCTAAAAGCCCAAGCCAACAACTATTTCTTCCTTCTCTTCTATCTCCCTTTTCCCTCTCTTTTGGAGGAGCCACAGGGAACACCTCCACACACCACCCTGCATATCCCCTTCCTATATTCCTAACCAACAGTATGCCCATCTTGCCCCTTCCTCACCCCAACAATCTCTAATGTCACCCCATCTCACACACCATCTCTCCCTTAAAATGATCATCAATAGAGCCTCTCCTCTCCATGATGTCGTCTCTTCTTCTCCCGCTTGTAGCCCTCATCTCGCAGCCAGCCACGAACAACCGCCTGTCTCCATTATGTTTACCTTTCATGCATAGATTGCTTCACCTATATTAATATTCAAAATATGTTCTAATTGATCATGTTAAAACCTATGATTATGTGTGCCGTCGCAAGACATTCAATGTTAGGGGTTTAGAATTTTGCTGAACTTGATTATATATTTAGAGTAGTTCAAAGGTTATTAACGATAACATCGTAGATGCAAACAAGGGATTTTTCGTACCTAATGCTTCTTGCCTTAAGAAAATAGTTAGGTTAAACAATTCTCAAATAACCTATGGTAGATTTGATGTCTCGGTTCACTTTTCAATTACCTTATTAATTAAATTTTTTGTTGCTTAGTTTAATTTTGTTAATTTACAAATTTTGAATCGTTGTAATCCCCATTTTAAATTAGATTAATAGATTTTAGTTTTCGATTGTATATTCAATCCTAGTGGGATCGATCGTATTTGCCATTATCTACTAGTTAGATAATCGTGCACTTGCGATATAACAATTAGGTTTATTAGCTTATTTATTTAGGTTAGTAGAATAATACTACAATGCACTGGTAAAGTACATGGTAACTTGCCTTGTGACTACCAGGCACCGTATAATTGCATCGAGATAATTATTATCACATGTCTCGATGCAATTCTATGGTAGCCACCAAACAAGTTACCAGACACTTTATTGGTGCACTTAAGAAAAACTGAGGTTAGTAAAACCTACATCGGTATAGTTATCGCAACTAATATTACTATCTATCGTATCCTTGGAGTTATAACCGCGGCAACATAAGCTTTATGTAATCACCTTCCAAAGCCTCGTACATCAGACCATGTCATATAGCCTTTAAAGGATCAATATGACCAACACCGTAACCAAATTCACCATCCAAGTTTGTGAAAACGTTTAAGGTAAATGCTATAGAGCAAAAAAGTAACACAATGTTAATTTATATTAATTATCTTAAACTACAAAATTAAGATGATACATTTCTTTTTAAAAAGAGTAAACCTTAAAACTTGGGATGTCTGTGAGAGTTTCAGTTGTCAAAACGTTTAAGTTTAATGTAAATATATTATGACAAAATAAACAACAAGATAAATAGTTTTACCCGTAGTCATGAGGGCGGACTTGATTGCTGAAGGTGACCAATCAGGTTAGAAACTCTTAATATATGCAGCTGCACCACTAACATGGTTTTGATTTTTTTGGTTTTTTTTGGGATTTATCAAACTCATCTCGATCTCGTCCAGTCCAGATCTAGACTGGGATGGGATCGGGATGAAGATTTTCAATCCGACCTATCTCATTCCGTCCTGAATTTATTTATTTAATAATAATAATTTTAATATTTATTTGCCTTCCCAAAAAGTTTAATATTTATTTATTTAATATCTATTTTTTTTTTTGAAAGGCAAGCCGGTTTTATAGCTAGGATCCGTAACCTAGTCCCGAGATGTGACCTACGGGTCAAACACCACCCCGAAATAAAGATGCCTCCAGTGGGTCTCGAAGCAAGGATCTGTGAAACAAGTTCACAGCTCCTTAACCAATCGACCACAGCCCCTTTGGCATTTAATATCTATTATTATTTATGATGTAAGTTATATGTATATAAATTTGACATTAATGATGTGTGAGTAATGTGAAATAAAACTCTTTTTTTTTGTTATTTTTTATTAGAGGACTATTTAGTACGTGCTCATCCCGTCCCGACCCATCCCATTCCAATCCTGTTTGAGATGGAACAAGGTCGGGATGATGTCTATCCCGTCCCAATCCCGAATGAACGGGATGGGATAGAAGTGGGTCCATCTCGTCCCATCCCGTCCGTGCTGTCACGGACTAGCAATCCGTGCGGCACTAGCTATCCAATTCACTAGTAAGCCTATGAATAGTTACTTGGACGGACACAAATATTAACTTGAGAATGCACAATATCAATCTGTAGACAATATAACAATGCACAATAGTCAGCAAAAACTCTCATTAACATTCAATAGATTACAATGGGGAGGAACGTTCAGAAGGACGTTGCTCAAGACTAGTTCGATGCTATCGATCGATGGAAATACAAGTTTCAAGTTGAGAAGCAATGCAAAGAAAACAATAAAAATGCTAGCGGTACAGTCTGGCCCGACTATGCAATGGAGGCAACATGTCCTCATAGTCAAGAGCTCAAACATTTCCCCTATAATATAGATGCTAAGCATTTGGGCACTTTTCAAAAGGGAACATTGAGTTTTGAGATCATTAGGAAAGTCTTTAAAGGCCTCTGACGTTCATTTCCCTGACCAACGGTACTAGTCTTGACACTTTCCCACACTCAATTCGCTGACGCCCTCGCATTGAACTTTTTCAAGTACTCTTCCAACTTTGAAAGATACGGTAGTAGATGCTCGACTGGCTCCCAACTAATCTATGAAGGAGGCTCATCCCGCCACTGAACCAAATACTCTCTATCCGGGCATGTGTTGTTGATGAGGCGGTCAGCTAAGATTTCTTTCACTTCTCGATCGGACTTAGTAGGATGCTTAGGCAATGCTTGGGTAGATACATTTCTTGTGGGATCAACGACATCTGCATGGTAGGACTTCAAGTTACTTGCATGGAAGACAAGATGGGTGAAACGGAGTTAATGTGGTAACCTGACGCGATAGGAGACTTTGCCTACTTTCTTAATAATCTGTACCGGTCCCTCATACTTGCGAAACAGATTGTTGTGTGCTCTAGCTGTCCGTTTATACTTGTTGAACATATCTAGTTTCACCAATACTAAGTATCCGATTTCAAAAGGATTGATCCGTCGTTTCTTGTCGGCCCATTTCTTCATGTGACGGGAGGCTTTCTCAAGATAGGCTCGAGCAACTTCAATATTTTTCTGCCAGCCTTTGACAAATTCAAGAGCTCTTGGGCTGGGTCCTTGGTATCCGGTCAGCACTATATGTGGTGTCAATGGTTGCTGACAGTGACTAACTAAAAGGGGCTGGAGTGAGTAGCTGAGCTCTTTTGTAAGTTGAAACAGAACTGTGCAACATCAAGTAGTCCCACCCAATTTTTCTGGTTTGCACTTACAAAATGACGAAGGCATTCTTCAAGCATAGAGTTAAAGCGCTCAGTCTGTCCGTCAGATTGGGGATGTTGGCTTGTCGACATATTAAGTTTGGATCCCAAGAGCTTGAACAACTCCTTCCAGAACTTTCCTGTGAAGCGAGCATCACGGTCGCTAACAATGTTTTCGGGCAGTCCCCAATACTTCACTACATGCTTGAGGAACAATTGCGCCGTATCTTCGACTGTGCAAGTCAGTCCGATCGGCACAAAGGTTACATACTTTGAGAATCGGTCAACAACTACAAGGATAGTCCTAAAGTCCTTCACTTTCGGTAACCCAGTAATGAAGTCCATGGAAACACTTTTCCAAGGTCGAGTTGGAACAGGCAGAGGCTCTAGTAAGCCTACTGGTCGATCTCTTTCAACCTTATCTTGCTGGCAAATAAGACATGTTCGAACATAGACCATTAAATTTTTCTGTATCTGCGGCCAATAGTACCCCCTCTCTAGCAATGCAAGTGTTCGTCTCCAACCTGGACGTCCCTCCCAATGAGTGTCATGGCATTCTCTCAAAAGTTCTTTCCTCAAACCAGAAGTTCTTAGAACATAGAGGCGATTACTAGTTGTGAGTATTGCTCCATCTTTTATCCAGAATCGTCGAGTTTTGCCCTGCTTGATCAACTATTTAATCACCTTTGCTTGTGGATCTGTCTGTAGGCCTACTTTGATCTTCTCCAAGATGGTGTGACTCGGACCAGTATGGGTTAGCACTGCAAGGTCTGCCCTTCTACTGAGTGCATCAGCTACATTGTTAGTGCGCCCTGGCTTGTATTCCAATACTAAGTCAAATTCTACTAATTTTTTCTGCCATCGAGATTGCTTGAAGATTAGCATCTTATGAGTAAGGAAATGACTTGCTGCATCATTATCCGTTTTAACAAGGACTTGAGATCCCAAGAGGTAGTGTCTCCACACCCGTAAATAATGTACAATGGCTAGCAATTCCTTTTCCTGAACTGAGTAACGAGACTCTGTATCATTCAACTTTTGACTCTCATATGCTACCGGGTGACCATCTTGAAGTAAAACTGCCCCTAAGGCATAATCAGATGCATTTGTTTGTTCTTCAAAGGGCTTGGTGATGTCTGGCAAGGCTAATACTGGATCTTTCATCACGACCAATTTCAAGTCTTGGAATGAAGCTTCACATTGCCTATCCCATTCCCATGTTCGGTCTTGTTTCAACAAATTTGTCAGGGCAACAACTCTCTTAGAATATTCCCTTATGAAGCGACGATAATAGTTTGCGAGTCCAAGGAAAAAACATAGTTGAGACACGTTCTTAGGAGAGAGTTCCAATCATGGATTGCCTTGACTTTCTTCATGTCCATCCGAATCTTGCCATTGCCAATAACATGACCCAAGAAATTGATCTGGGTCTGGCCGAATGAGCACTTCTCCTTCTTGACAAAGAGATGATTATCCCTAAGGATTTGGAACACTTCTCGCAAATGATGTAGGTGTTTTTCTATAGTCCCACTATAAACGACAATGTCGTTAAGATAGACAACCACAGACTTATCCAGAAGGTGACGGAACATGCCATTCATAAGGGTGCAAAATGTAGCTGGAGCATTGGTCAAGCCGAAGGGAATTACTAGGAACTCATATGACCCATATCTAGTAGAACAAGCAGTTTTGGGTTCGTCACCAGCAGCAATGCGGACCTGATGGTAACCTGATCTCAAGTCGAGTTTTGTGAAATATCTAGCGGATCCAAGTTGGTCGAATAAGTCTGCAATGAGCGGCAGCGGGTATTTGTTCTTTATAGTGATTTTGTTCAAGGCTCTATAATCAACACAAAGGCGGAGACTGCCATCATGTTTCCGCTGAAAAAGAACAGGTGCCCCATAAGGTGCTTTAGAGGGCCGAATGAATTCCGACTCCAACAAGCCATCTAGTTGTGTTCTCAATTCGGTCAGCTCTGGAGGGCTCATGCGATATGGACTACTTGCGGGTGGCTTGGCCCAGACACTAACTCAATTTCATGATCAATGAGCTTTCTGGGAGGTAGATTTTTTGGCAATTCATTTGGCATCACTTCCCTGAAGTCAGCAATAACTTGGGCAACTTCCTTAGGGATTTTGCTAGTATCATCTTCCATCTCTAGCTTTGCCACAGCTAAGTATGTATCTTCTCCTTTGGCCAAGCCTCTCTTGACTTGGAGCGCCGACAATATTCTATCATGAGTTGTTGGTCGAATTGAGGTTGGTACAATGCGTAGTCTGGGTCCGAAAAACCCCAACGAGTCCATGAAAGGTAATGGTCCTGCTGCAGCTTCTCGGAAGAATTCTTGGCCAAGAATCACCTTAAAATCATCAAGTGGAACGACGAAGAAATTTGATCTTCCTTCCCATGGACCAACCTGTAGTGGCACAGCTTTAGCCATACCATTAATAGAGATTGCCTCAGAGTTGACAGCTTTCAACTTACCCACATCTCCTTCTAAGTTCAGACCCACACGTCTAGCTTCATCTGGGGCAATAAAATTGTCTGTCGCTCCTGAATCCAACAATGCTTGGGAAGGGAACCCATTGATAGTGATGTCGATGTATTGCAAAGCCTTCTTGTGTGGGTGCTCATACATTTCTCCTTTGACAGCATTGAGCTTGCGTAGAGCTCCCATCTGGGAGGTCTCACTGTTGGTGGGGTTCGAGCTCGATGCGGTCGAGTTAGAAGTTATGCTTGAAGCAAGGACATTAATGAGTGTAGAGCTGGTTTGGATGGGCATTTGCCTGTTGGGTGATCCCTACTATTGCAAAGAATGCATGGGGCAGGTGCAGATAGTCTCCACTCCCAGAGTAGTTTTGCCCTTCTTTGTTGTTGTAATTTGAGTTACTAGAGAGCTGATATTCCAATTTTTGTTGAAACTCCAATTCTGGTTGGACGGCCGGAATTGTAGTTTCCTCGGTTCTGACTTGAGTTTTCCCAGTTTAGGTGAGGTGATCGAGCATTCGACCCTGAGCTTGAATTGGTACTGCCAGTTCTAGCTGTGGAGTTATTGAGCGAAGTGGATCCAGCCATGGGCATATAATTGCTAAACCTTTCTGCTGCCACAATAACACTTGTAATATTTGTCACCTTCTGCCTTTGCAATTCTGCTTGTAAAAGCGGTTGAGCTTGTTCCTTGAAGCAGAAAACTTTGTCCTTCTCAGACATGTCTCGAATATCTAGCAAGCAAGTTGAGAATTGTCGGACATAGTCTCGAATATTGTCTGTCTGTTTGATGGTGTGGAGCTTCCTCTTTGCTAAGAAATCAGTGTTCTCAGGCAAGAATTGATTTCTGAGTTCCTTCTTGAGGTCTGCCCAAGTTCTAATAAGGATACAACCTTCTTCCATGTCTGCATATTTGGTTCTCCACCATAGTTTCGCATCACCTGCTAAGTACATGGTCGTCATGGTGACCTTGGCTTCTTCTGATTCAGGGTTCACCGCGTGAAAATACTGTTCCAGATCAAACAAGAAGTTCTCTAACTCCTTCCCATCTCGTACCCCAGCATATGACTTTGGCTCAGACACATTCATCCTAGGGTGATCAGTCGTCCCTGTGGCCTTGGTCAGCAAGCCAACCCTTGCAAATAAGTCCTCCACCTGTAATTGGAAGTCACTCATCACCTGAGCTGTGGGGTGAGACGACTCTTCCATAGCGACTGTCCATCCCTTAAATTATCAACGTGCTCAGCCAGCGAATCCACTCTGTCTGCGAGTGAAAAGAGTCCATCCAACCGACTAATCTGTTATCCCAAAGTCTTCAATTGGTCCATTCTGCTTTCTAGTCTATGCATTTGACTAGCTTGTCGTTCCTCCATAGCGCTAAGGCGCTCATTTAGTTCCTGCATCTTGGTTTGCATTCAACAAGCTCTGGCTCTGATATCAACTGTCACGGATTAGCAATCTGTGCGACTCTAGCTATCCAATTCACTAGTAAGCCTATGAGTAGTTACTTTGACGAACACAAATATTAACTTGAGAATGCACAATAGTCAGCAAAAGCTCTCATTAACAGTCAATAGATTACAAGGAGGAGGAACGTTCGGAAGGACGTTGCTCAAGACTAGTTCGATGCTATCGATCGATGGAAATACAAGTTTTAAGTTGATAAGCAATGCAAAGAAAACAATAAAAATGCTAGCGGTATAGTCTGGCCCGACTATGCAATGAAGGCAACACGTCCTCATAGTCAAGAGCTCAAACCTTCCCCCTATAATATAGATGCTAAGCATTTGGGCACTTTTCAAAAGGGAACATTGAGTTTTGAGACCATTAGAAAAGTCTTTAAAGGCCTCTGACGTTCATTTTCCTGACCAACGGTACTAATCCTGACACTTGCCCACCCCTAATACCCATGTCCTTAAGTCTGTCAAGATTTTGGATTTAAAAAAATGCCCCCAACAAACTTTTGAAATTTCAATTAAGTCTACATCAAAGTGGTGCAGTAAGAAAATGATTGCATGGGCTTTTTTTAAAGTACAACAAAAACGTGGCATAGGACACATGAACATTAGCTCCTTTAATGTAAATAATTCGTACTGGTCAAAGATATACTTGTAGGATAAATCGTGGACTTCGCAAATGATGGATGACATCATCTATCTTAAGAAGCCTAATTGCATATTGTTTGTTTATCAGAAAGAACCAACGACTGCGATTGAAGGTTCTAGTTATAACTAAGTAATTTAGTTATGGATGGATTGAACAACTAGTTATGACTCCTTAAGAATTTTCACATGCCTTGCAACAACTAATTTGTGATGCTTAATTGATTAATTTCTGATTTTATTTCACCCTTCTCATGAATTATGTTTATGCTTGATCATGATATACATGAATTGTATGGAGATTGTTAAATATGTAAATTTAAATGACCAAGTCTTATGCCTATGCTAAGTGACGAAAAGAACAAAGTAAGACTGGTTCTTGGAATTAATCAACATGAATGACCGAAATAGATACCATGTTTTGGGTTTTGTTTTTTCGTTGATTTTCATTGATTTATGCATTCTTAAGGTGAAACTTAGTAGATACCATGCTAAATACTTTGAGAATAAAAAAAAGTTAGATTAGATGCCCATGCCTAATTCATTGTTTAGGAAAATCAATAGCTTAAGGAGCAAACACTCATACCATGCCAATGGTAGCCTGGTTGAACGGTTAATGTTGTGTTGGTCTAACCCCCGCGTCTTGAGTTCTATACTCACCGGTGACACACTTGCCTTTCAAAAAAAGACTTTCATACCCTTAGGTTGGCAAAATTTGAGCATTGAAATTTAGTTTTTATCATTTTACATGTCATTGTTGAAAGAAAGATAACTAGTAGTGGATATCGAATCCCCAATTATTTTCTCAGTATTAGTACTCTAGTATTACCTTTATTTTTGTTTTAACATCGTGTTTATGCCTTGTCCTTATTTTCAGTTTAATAATTATCATTTTCATATTCAATTAATTATTAGATTTCATTGAAGTATAACTTTTAGGAAAGATTGTTTTAAACACAATTAGTCATCGTGGAAATGTTATTGTTCTTGCTATCTAAACTATTTTTTGATCTTGTGCATTTGCGAGTTAAAATGTACAATTAGAAGCTTATTAATTAGGATAATAATTGTATAACAAGTTTTTGGCACTGTTGCTGGAGATTGCACTAAATTGTGTTTAATTCTTTTTATTTTATTTTAGTTATTTTTATTATTAAAAAATTATGCTCAACAACTTCACTTTGATTTCTTCAGTATCTATTCTTCCCGAAACACTTACTTTGTACGTGTTTTCTTACAGGATTGAATCTCGTTTATACATGGTCGTCAATCCCAAGCCATAAACATCAGTGTATACGATCCAGAGATTGAAAAAACTTTACACGACTTGAAAGACAATCTACGAGGGTAGAATCTGAAGAGGAAATGGACCAAGAGCAAGTGGAAAATCCACCAGTACAGAAGCCAATGAAGAGTTCATTTATTCCACAAAATCTTAATCAACCATCAATGCCACACAACTTTAATTTATCTGCTCACTTGCTTAACATGGTGTCACATTATAGAGGTTCACCTTCTGAGGATCCATATTTACACATTAGAGATTTCTTTGATTTTTACAAGACTCAAAATATGCAGGGTTTAACTCCAATGGGAATTTGGTTAATCATTTTTCTTAAAAGATAATGCTAAGTTGTGGTTGAATTCTTTTGCTGCAGGATCCATTAATAATTGGATGAAGTTGGCAGTTAAATTTTGAAAGAAGTTCTTTGAAGCCCAAAAGACAAGGCAGCTCAGAAGGGAAATTTAAACTTTCCAACAGAAAGATGGGGATATTTTATTTAAAGCATGAGAATTTTAAAATGTCCACATCAAAATCTATCTCAAGATGATCAGATACAAGCTTTCTATGAAGGTTTAAATGATACTAATAAAAGTCTTGTTGATTCTACTTGTGGAGATGTGCATATGGAAAATAATAGTGAGGAAGCTACTGAGCTATTTGAGACCCTAAGGGAGGCAAGGAGTGAAAGGTAAGGGTGTTTATGAAGTAAACACTAATTGCGGAGTTCAAGCTTAGATGACATCAATAGAGAGGAAGCTAGATATGCTTGTGAAAGCAATGTCAACCCAGAACATCTATCCAGCTCAACAAGTTTCTCAAATCGAGGTATGTGCTATATGTTTTCATTCAAATCACATCATTGAGACTTGTCGTATGTCTTCTTTTATAGAGCGGAGCATGCAAACTATGTGGGACAAAACAATTATCCTCCCCAGAACAACCCATATTCCAATACTTATAATCCAAGGTGGAGAAATCACCCCAATTTTCTTGGAGTGGAAATTAAAACAGTTTAAATCTGTAGGGACAACGGAGAAATTTTTGGCAGAGAAATAATTTTCAACCTCCATCACAAGGGGTACAACCGAATCCTGACCTAAAGAAGGGTGGTCTAGAAGATTTCATATTCCAGTTCTTGACTATAAAACAACACACCAATGCTCAAATTAGTCAAGGCATTAAGAGATTGGAGGCACAAGTAGGGAAATGGGCAAATAGTTAAGTGAGATAAATAAGGGAGAGTTTCCAGCACAAACCATACCAAACCCCAGAGGGCACGAGCAGCTCAAGGCCGTGATAGTCCTTAAGAGCAGTAAAGTTATTGACAACAAGCTGGAAACGAATGAGAAAAATTAAAAAAAATGGAAGCACATCCAACATAAACGACAAACTCCACCAAGGTAAGTGAGAAAAGAATGTGGTATTGCACTCTTTCCTCATAGGTTAGTCAAGCAAAAAAAAAGAAGCCAATTTCTTGATTTTTTGTAATTTCAAGGAAAATAGAAATTAATATTTCTTTACTTGATGAAATTTAAATGATTCTATCTTATGTTAAGTTTTCAAAGGATTGTTATACTCACAAAAGAAAGTTTCAGAAATATGAGAAAAGGCAAGGGCGGTTTTGTTGAGAAAATTATAGCCCAAGCTAAAAGATCCAGGTAATTTTACTATTCCTTATAGAATTGGTGATCAGTTTTTCGAACAGGCTCTACTTGATTTAGGAGCTTGTATCAATTTGTTGCCTTATGTTGTTTATGAGAAATTTAAGTTGGGGGAACTTAAACCAACTTCAATTTCAATGCAATTGGCATACCGAAGCATCAAAAGACCTAGTGGTATTTTAGAGGATGTCTTGGTCCAGGTAAATCAATTTACTTTACATGTGTATTTTATTGTTTTAGAAATTGAAGAATCTTCTACGCTATCATCTTTGCCTATTGTATTAGGAAGACCCTTTATGCATACTGTTGATACGAAAATTTCTTTTAAAAGAGTACTACATGCATGAAAGTAAATGGTGACAAGATAGAATTTCAGGTATTCGATGCATTAGAATTACCACATGATGAAGATGATTGTTTCAATATTGATGTGGTTCAAAGTGTTGTTGAGCAAGTTTTTTAGTTACATAGCATTAATCAATTGAAGGCTACCATCACTCATAATTTCATAAAGCCGAATCCTGAGCATGAAGATGACGGTGCAATGATGGACATCATTGAGGCCGTACACTCTCTTGAGGCTTTTAAGTCTCCTTCAAATAAGTATGCACCTTCATTTGAAACTCTTGTGCCTACTAATACAACTCTTGTTCCTTCCATTGTCATGACATCGAATATGAAACGACGGGTGACAAGAGGAAGCTGCAGCTGAATGAGATAGATAAATTGAGTCATGATGCCTATAAGAATGCCAAGTTATACAAGAAAAGAACCAAGGCATATCATGATAAGAACCTTATCTGAAAATATTTTCAAGTGGGAAAAAAGGTGTTGATCTATAATTCAATCAATTTTTTTGCAAGGAAACTCAACTTTAGATGGTATCAGCCTTATGTTGTGACCAATGTTTTCCCTCATGTAGCTATGGAGGTTCATAGCAAAAGAAAAATCTAACATTCAAGGTGAATGAAAATAGAATAAAGCCCTAGAAGGTGATGAGCCTAAAGATGAGGACTTGACTCTCCACTCCACTCATTACATGGCATGAAAGTCATCTAGTATGGCTAAAGACTATAAGCTTAGCACTACTTGAGAGTTAACCCAAAGAGCAGATAAGAACTTTATGCTAATGCGCTCGCAAGTTATAGAAATGCAGCTAAGTCCTTCCCTTGCTTGCTTTTAATTATTTTTCGTATTCTATTTTGCTAGGTTGTTAAATAATTTCTTGCTTCCCCTCCTCATTACACCAAATTGATTTAGCATTAAGGACAATGTCAAATTTAGGTTGGGGGTGTGGAAAGGTTGTTTTTCTTTTGTTTAAGATTAACTATTGGTATAATTGATATTTTTTTTACAAAAATAATAAAATAAAAATAAAAATAATCATTTTTGTAATGATGTCTTGGCATGGTTATGTTGAACTTAATGATAGATTAAGTTGTTTTTTAGAGTGTTGTTGAACTTAAGTTTTGATTCAAAATTCATTAGTGAGTTTAAAATGGTGAACATATGATCATATGTCTAATAAATCTGGATTTATACTACTTATTTTTCTTAGTGAGTATTCCACTTGTTTCACTTTGATTTCAGCACGAGCACACTGACACATAGTGTGGGGTATGAAAAGGTGAAACCAAATATACATGCTTGCATCTTAGGTTCAATTGGTAGATTTGTTGAATGAGTAACCTTGGCATGTTGTTAATGTATAAATAAACTAGTTTAGTTTCGTAGTTTTTTTTCTCGAGTTAGTAAAATCGTACGGTATTTTAACACGTAATGCCCTAAAGTCATCTGGTTTGGGAGTCACTGGTTTAAAATTTGATAAATAAGTCAATTATAAAACTTAAGGGAGCTGGATATTGCACATGTTGAAGTTGAATTGTGTCTAGTTTAGCTTCATAGTCTTTTTGACTCAAGTTAGTAAATGCGTACATGTGTTTCTACACCTAATGCCCTAAAGCAATCTAGTTTAGGAGTCATTGGTCTAAAACTCGATAAATGGGTCAATTAGAAAACTGAGGGTAGTTAAACATTGCACAGTCATTGGTCTAAAACTCGATAAATGGGTCAATTAGAAAACTGAGGATAGTTAAACATTGCACAGTCCATACATATTTATTTGAAAAAAAACAATATAATAATAAAAAGAGAAAAAAGTCTTAATTTATGTTATTACCTATTGCCTTGATTGTTTCATCAAATGGAAATTCCAATGAATTTTGAGGTAGTAAGTTATGTATATAGAAATTACTTTGAAGCTCCATGATTATTTGTTGGTTCACTTTACACCAAAGGGGACTTGTGGCTTCTCACTAGTCATATATAAGTGATATATCCCATTTTGGAGTTATCAAAACTTGTGAAGATGAAGTTTATTATTGTAAGCTTGTTGATGAATGAGAACCATATTATTTTTGTGATACTTTACTCTCTTGAAAAATTTGTAGTATTTGTTGATTTGGAAATCAAGACTGAGCAATTTGTTGGAAATAACAGTGTATGGCCTGAGCGAAATAGTTGTCTATCACCAATTGTAGCTCAATTGGTCAGACATCCACTCTCCTTGTGAGAGGTTGTGGGTTCGAGACTCACCAGTTAGGATTTTGTGAGTTTTGCCCGATTATTATTAAAAACACATGTATTCCACCATTAATAAGCCTTCGGGTATTGAATGTAGCTACTTAGATGAACTGGACCGAAACGAAACCATGCGAGGTGGAGGCGATGGACTGGAGCGAAAACAAGTCTCCATGCGAGATGGAGGTGACGATAAGGATATTGATTGGCAACAATATTGCAGCCTTCGAGCCGGTTTTGTTAGCCCTATATGGTCAATCATGTGCCTTAGACCAAGGATTAATAAATAAATAAATAAAAAGGGTCAATGACCTAAAGTTTTTTCAAAAAAATACTAGTTGTCTAAGCCACTTTAATCTTGAATATGACTAAGCTTAGAGATGTCATCTTGGTTTGAACGGATTAGACTTCCATAATAAATCCAACTTAGTCCGGAAAAGGACTTAAGTTGTAGAGAAGTTGCCTTGGTCTAAACGGACTAGACTTCATAATGTACGTTAACTTAATCTTGAAAAGGACTTAAGCGACAAGGAAGTCATCTTGGTCCGAACAGACTAGACTTCATAATATACGCTAATTTAATTCTAACATTGACTTAAGCTGCTGAGAAGTTATCTTAGTCCAAACGGACTAGACTTCATAATATAAGCCAACTTAATTCTGAACAAGACTTAACTTGCACAGAAGTCGTCTTGGTTTGAACGAACTAGAATTCATAATATAAGCCAACTCAATCTTGAATAGGAGTTAAGCTGCAGAGAAATTCTCTTAGTCTGAATGGACTAGATTTTATGATAAAGCTAACTTTATCCTAGATAGGACTAAAGTTGTAGAGAAGTCATACTGGTCCAAACAGACTAGACTTCAATATATAAGCCAACTTAATGTTGAATAGGACTTAAGCATGAATGGACTAGGTCAATAGATGTGGTGATTTTTTGTCATCCTTAGTTGGACTAGACTTGGCCACTGTGCGTCATCGTGGTCCTTTAGACGAGCTAGGTTACTTAGATGCGTTGAGTTTTCATCACACTGAATAAAACCAAATTCGGCGGTTGTGCGCCATCGCGGTCCCTTAGACGGACTAGGTCACTTGGATGCTGCAAATTGTCGTCATCCTGAATAGGATTAGACTTGGCCCACTGTGCGCTATCAAGGTTTTCTAGACGGACTAAGTCACTTAGATGCGACGAATGATGTAGATTTTACTAATCTAAATTAATAAGCTAATTTAACCTGATTGTAGTACCGCAGGTGCACGGTTATCTAATTGGTAGACAATGAAAACTATGGCTCTGCTTGGTACATTGTAAAATAATGCATTTTGCAAATTGACGTAGATGCATTAATTTGCATTGCATTATTTTATTGGCACTTGGTAATAATTAAAAAAAAATCAATACA
Source organism: Berberis thunbergii (assembly GCA_003290165.1). Classification (NCBI taxonomy): domain Eukaryota; kingdom Viridiplantae; phylum Streptophyta; class Magnoliopsida; order Ranunculales; family Berberidaceae; genus Berberis; species Berberis thunbergii. The sequence goes on from QNQO01009053.1 coordinate 214,603, forward strand.
TATTAATGCAATCATTTTTGCTCTCTGCTTTGACCTTGACCTTGACCTGCTGACCTACACAAGGAACGCACGTGAGCCACAGACCACCGTTGTGGTAACCGATGACACTCCGATGCTAAAGTCAGACAGGGAACTGAGGAAGGTATAATGTTTTAAAAAGAGAATTTGTAGCGTACCTTAGCTTACCAACCTCATGTCTTATTTATAGTGTTGGAGTGCTGGTTTGACCAGGCCATCGGTGGCGTAGTTTAGCTAAGAAGATCTTCGTGGAGATCCTTATATAATTAGGAATCGTGCTACGGAGGAGAGTTTTCCTGTGTGCCTTGTGCTCCTAGATACGCGGGAGGTAGTTCCCGTTCTGAAAGTAGTATGTAGATAGAAGTTTCCATGTGTGACATATACTCTAGAATTTGCTTCCTAGTTGGAAGCAAATAGTTGTTGTAATTGCCCGTTCGAAGTTGATCCTCGAGATACTTGCCTTAAGGAGTTCCGTCATATTCATAGTGGGTTTCAAGGTGAGGCATTCATAAAGTTTTCCCTCCTTTAGGCCTGTGATAAAAGCCGTCACGACTGTGTCATCGCTAGAACCGTCAATGAGTGTCAGATCATCATTGAAGCGTGTGACATACTCTCTGAGTGGCTCATTGGATCTCTGTTTCAGAGAGAGTATGTAGTGTGGGCCTTTCCGGAGATGCTGACTTTAGACAAAACTCGTGAGAAACTCCTTCGCCCACGTCTTGAACAAGTCGATTGACTTTGGCGGGAGGCTATGAAACCATGTTAGTGATGGCTTCTTCAGACTGCTAGGGAAAGTTTTGCACATCACCAAATCGGATCCTTATTTGAGTGCCATTACATGCTGGTAATGGCATAGGTGGTCGAATGTGTCGGTGGTTCTGTTGTAAAAGTCAAATGTTGGAGGCGTGAACTTCTTTGGAAGAGCCTAGTTCATGATGTGGTCCACGAACGATAGAACAGAAAGAAAGTACATCACGTCTGGGTCGAGCTCCCCTATGTGGAAGGGGTTCCGAGGGCCGAACCTCTATGCCTGAGAGTCAGTTTCGCGTTAGCTGCGCTGCCTCCTCTAGTCCAATGAGAACTAGCAGGGGCTTGACTCTTCTATGCTTGCTTTCTGTTGTTTTTCGGAGATGGAGGCCTGTGCTGTTGATCTCCATTGGCGGGTTATGTTGTACGAGAGCCTCCACTGCTTTAGCGATTTGCTGTATTTGAGAAGACAACAAATCTATCTTGGGGCCCTTCATTGTTGTGGCTGGCGCTGGGGTGTGAGTCTGCTGCATGTGTGCCACTGGCACCGTCAATATGGGCTTTTGACGTGTCTCCTTGTTTTCCATTGTTGCGTGATCTGGTGGTCACCATCTCTTTGTATCCCAAAGAGAGAGGATGCTAGTGAAAGGTTAGGAACTTTGTCGTCCCCATAGATGACGCCAAACTGATGCAGTCATTTTTCGCTCCCTGTTTTGACCATGACCTACACAAGGAACGCTCATGAGCCACAGACCACCATTGTGGTGGCCGATGACACTCCGATGCTAAAGTCAGATAGGGATTTGAGGAAGTTGTAATGCTGTAAAAAGGGAATTTGTTGCGTACCTTAGCTTACCAACCTCATATCTTATTTATAGTGCTTGAGTCCTGGTTCGACCAGGTCATCGATGACGTAGTTTCGGGAAGAAGATCTTCGTGGAGATTCTTCTCTAATTAGGAGTCGTGCTGTGAAGGGGAGTTTCCCTGTTAGCCTTGTGCTCCTAGATACGTGGGAGGTACTTTCCGTTCCAAGAGTAGTCTGTAGATAAAAGTCTCCATGTGTGACACATACTTTAGAATTTGCTTTCTAGTTGGAAGAAAAAAGCTGCTGTAATTGCTCGTCCAAACTTAATCCTCGAGTTACTTGTCTTAGCAGGGCTTACGGGTATTGAGGATAGCTGTGAGGCACGTGGGCTGGATCAAAGTCGGGCTGATGCTAAGGCCTATCATTCCTCGAGATCATCATGTCACGTGTACAATGCAGAGGAGGGACCGTTTTGGTGTATCATCTGCTACACCCCGAGTTAGTGGGCAATCACATCGGTTCACTAAGTCACTTCCTAAAGAGATACGCCGCTCATGATGATCGAGTCTGAATCGTTGCTTGAGCCGCGTGTTTCAATAATTAAATGTGGGTCGGTTCAGTGGAGAAGAGGCAAAAACCCAATCCCTATTTAGTTATTCCTTTATGCGGATACCAACTCTTCTATTTTCTTTATACTCTTAGAGATTTTGCTCTGTCTATCTTCTGATTGAAAAAATTGTTCATCTTCTTCATGGCTCACCAAAACCATCTTGATGACATGGCTTTGGCCAAGGGCTTTGATTTTTTCGAAGGCAGGTTGCTTACTGAATAGGGCATTGATGAAATTCGGAGGAAGTTCAGGGTCCCTGATGACCTGCAACTATATGCTCTGATGGATGATTAGGCACCAATGTTTCCACCGGCGGGGTTTATCTGTTTGCACTGCGGGATGCTCCAAACTGGAGCCCGCTTCCCTGTTCTTGACTTGATTTGGAACTTCTTGGAATTCCTCATGTCCAATTGATACCCAATGGGTACAAGATCGTTCTTCTCATTTAGATTAGAGTGAAGGAAGCTGGTGTCCGCGTGATTCCACTGGTGATCCAGTTGCTAACTTCTCCTCATCTGAACGATCACACCGTTTGTAAGATGACGTTGCCGACTTGCATTGAGAATTTGCCAGATGACTTCAAGTCTTGGCAGAAGAACTGCTTCTTAGCTCCTGCTGATTCAAAGTACTTCCAGTTCAAGGGTCGTTCGCACGAATGAGAGATTTTAAGCCACTTTGTAAGTATAGCCTTATCTTTCGATTTTGTTGCACCGATTGTATGCTAACCGTTGCTCATGTTTCTTCGCAAGGACATTCCTCACCACTCTTCTTACCCCAGAGGAGCGAAACACTATAAAGAAATTTCGCGACTTGTCGAAAAGGAATGTAGAGAAGATCATAGGTACTACCAACTTTATTCACAAAGGGATGTGGGACAACTAACATTAGGCCCCCACTCTTTATCGATCATCGCGAGTTAATTTCGAAGGTGGGGCCCCTTTTAGAAAAGGAAAGCCAACGAAGTTAAGGTTCCTGTTTTGTCTGACACGGAGGGACTTTCTGAGACGCTTGCCTCCTTCATAAGTTCGAAGAAATCCTGTGTTTGGAGTAGGTCATCTTCCAAATGAACAACTCGAGTAAGTGAGGAGCGTGAGCCTGATCTATTTGCCAGGGTAGACGCCGAAGTGTCTGGATGGGAGAGGGAGCACCTGCGATTAGCAGGGGTTGAAGATGCCTAGAATCTTAGTGCCGCGCAGGTAGAAGCTCTAAGTGAGAAGTTGATATTGGATGCTATGACGACTTCTACTGGTGTTGATCCGTACAGGACTGTTCTGCTAGAGGGTCCTGATGAGGATCCGCCCAAGGTTCTACATTCCAATCGTTCCACTGGTGGGTTGTCTGATAAAGGCCGTGGTGACACATGTCAGGTTTCTCATAGTCAACATTGTTCCCCATTTCGGTCCAAGCCGCATCTTAGGGTGATGGAGGGTTCGTTGGACAACTCGCTTCCTTCCCTTCATCCAAATTCTGCTAAGCCATATCTTCTTCTTCTTCTTCGACTCTTATCCTTTATCCACTATCTTAATTTCTTCCATTAAACCAACACCAATTAGTCTAACTCTCAAAATTCTCCTTCATCGTTTTATCCCCACTATTTTCATTTCCTCCCCTAAACCCTACATATTATCTCAAATTCTCAAATCCTCAAATCCCTTTCTCATCTTCTCTTCACTTCATTCATTTTCTTCATTTAAACCCCACTTCATTTCTTCCTCACGACTCATCTATTTTCCTCACTCTTACCAAATCGATTCCTTACAAAGGTAAATTTGTTTAAGTTTGTTTTTCTTCCCAACTACCCAAACAAAAAACACATTTTTTGAAAATTTGTTCCCAATTCACATGATTGGATTAAATCATGATAATTAAAGTTTCATGATTAGGCCAACCAGATTAACTTGAAAATCAAGTTTGAGCCAACTATGTGGTTCCAATAAAAATTTCAGAAAGCAAGTTTTAAATTGTTGCCAATTCTCATGGTTGGGTTGTACCGTGAGAATTAGAGGTGGGCAACCCTTCCCAATTCTATCCCATATCATCCCATATTTTGGGGTCCTTTTGAAATTGATCAATCTCATTGATATTCACATAATTATTACATAATATACCTCATAAATTATATTTGTTAGTGTCTCAAATAGTGTATTTTAGTTTAATTATTTTATTTTTGTATTTTTGTAGGATTTGGAGTTTAAATGACAAAAGTGCATTAGCGTGGCGAATTTGAAAATTCATAGACAAATTGACAAAGTGGAGCGAGAGACACTCAAGCCAAAAATTAATAAAGAGAACCAAAGAAAAAAAGTAAAGGAAATTAGTTTTGAATTTTGGTGGAACCAAGGAATAATATGGATGAACATAACCAAACCCACCTTTCCTGTTATTAGAACAAAACCTAAACAGAGGGGTGGGACCACTTTGTTTCCTTTTGTTTTTTTTGGTTTCCAATTTGTATTTAGTTTCCAATTTGTATTTGGTCTCCAATTATATTGTGTTTCCAATAAGGAGTTGTTTTTGTCTACCATAAATACACCAACACACAGGGAGCAGAAAATGGAGGGACAACAGAGAGCGCAGGAACAACAGGGGCACACACAACGCATCAACAGCCGAGTACGTATTGCTAATTCACCACGCACTGCCTTGAAGCTCCACGCACTACCTTGAAGCTCCACACGCTGCCATGAAGCTTTAACCATGTGTTACTAAACTCCACACAAGGCGAAGAGATGAACTCCTAGATGTAACACACTTAATTGGTACTTGATTCGTTTTATGCTTCTACGAAGAACAATGATATTTATGATTTTCACTTTTATTTAATATAGGAGTTTATGTTATTTTAGTGACAAAGATTTCATCAAATTCTTCGTAGATTATTATTCCAGTGGTTGTCTTATTCTTCTCCATGTAAGTCTAGTCATGCTTTTCTTATGTGTATAATTTTAAAGATCAATTAATTCTGGTAGGTTATGTGATTGTCTTTTATTACGTTATTGTCTCCGGATATATCGTAAATTTAGGATATCGTATATGACCAATCTTTGTGCTTTCCAGAAAAGGTGAAATCTAAAATCCATTTACATTAGAATATATTGGTGCAATAAAGACTATTTTTCCGATTATGTTGTTTGGGATGTGAAACACGTAATTGAGTTATCATAGCGAATCAATACTAATTGGCGTGTGAAATCTAGGAGGGATTCTTGGAACCTTGTGATTTTTCTAAACTTGATTTTTATTAAACTAAATTCAATTTCATATTTTAAAATTGTTAGAAATTTAGTTTCGCGTAGTTATTCTTCCTTGACCTTTTTTTGTAGATCGCTTTTCCTCGTGGGATCGACACCCCAATCTTTACTGGAATTGACTGCGTGTACTGTTTGGGCGTAATCAAATTTTGGCACCGTTGCCGGAGACAAACGCCATTCTACAAGGGATGTTTCGAGTATTATCTTTTTTGCTCATTTTTTTATTTTATTTTATTTTTTAGATTTTTTGTCCAGTTTATTATTTTTTTAATTTTATTTCTTAAAAAATTTGCAAAAAAGGACATTAAGGGAGTGTGAGTTGGAATAGAGACCACTTAGGGAGACCAATTAGGGTCCCAAATTTAGAACACCCACAAATTCACATTGAGACTAAATTAAGTCCTACTTCTAATTCTAACACCATGAGTAATCACGAAGATGACCATGTTCGGTAGCTAAAGGACTATTTCCACCCCATGCGCAGTGCTACTCCATCATGTATCATGTTTGCACCAAATATACCGAAGCTAGATTTTAAGCTGGGTATGATACAATTATTACCCACTTTTCATGGCCTAGAGAGTGAGAATTCTTATGTTCACATTAGGGAATTCGAGGAAGTTGTGGCCACTTTCCACAACAAAGTTGAGGCCGTAGACTCGGTTAGACTAAAGGTTTTTTTTCTTTTTCCCTTAAGGAAAAAACGAAGATTTGGCTATACTCTTTGCGACCAAGGTCTATAGGTTTATGGGAGGAGATGCCCCAAACATTTTTTAATAAATATTTTCCTCACCACAAAACCAACGGTCTAAAGAGACAGATTTCTACATTCACCCAAAAGAATAGCGAGACATTATATCAAGCATGGGAGAGATTCAAGGATCTCTTGAATACATGTCCACACCATGAGTATGAAAGTTGGCGCTTAGTCAGTTATTTTTATGAGGGGCTCACCAGTAGAGAGCGTCAGTTTGTTGAGATGATGTATAATGGGAATTTTTTGCATAAGGACCCATTGAGTACCTGAATTACTTGACTGAAAAAGCTCATACTTTGACTTGTCCAAGTGGTAGTGAGAGCACGGGTAGAACACGCCCAGTTGGAGTCTACCAACTTAGAGAAGATGACAGCTTTATAGCCCAATTGGATAGAGTGACTAGGGAGTTAGAGACACTTAAGGCCAAGGATGGTAGGCCCACACATACTGTTGTCAGAGTTGAGCTACAAGACGCCTGTTTTATATCTAGGGGATTGAACACTTAGCACAAGATTGTCCGACCTTGGCTGAGATGAGAGGGGTTTATGAGGAGCAATGTAACACCTTAGGAATGTACAAGAAGACTTACCATTCTCTAATACTTACAATTCTGGCTGAAGACATCACCCTAAGTTAGGCTGGAGGTCCGAAACAGACCAACCTACATACTCACAGGCACAACCACCTAGGTCATACCCTGTGTAACGACCCGGTCCACATGACACCATATTGTCCACTTTGGGCTACCAACCGGCCCGCACGGCTTTAAAACGCGTGTTGTCATGTAGAGCGACCTCGCACACTTAAAGCACATAACCATCCCGCACCCAGGCGATGTGGGACTATGATCCTCCTTAGTAGCTAGCCCAACCCCTCTTGGGATCCACGGGCCTGTTGGGCCTATTGGGCTCCAACCCTCACCCTCACCCTCCCCCTCAGGTCCGCCCACACAAGGGTCTCACAATCCACCCCCTTAAGGCCCAACGTCCTCGTTGGCCACACAGGCACAACGTCCACGTTGCCCGAGAGCCCACCTCCACGTGGCACACTTTCGGCTGGGTCAAGCTCTGATACCAATTGTAACGACCCGGTCCACATGACACCATATTGTCCGCTTTGGGCTACCAACCGGCCCGCACGACTTTAAAACGCGTGTTGTCATGTAGAGCGACCTCGCACACTTAAAGCACATAACCATCCCGCACCCAGGCGATGTGGGACTATGATCCTCCTTGGTAGCTAGCCCAACCCCTCTTGGGATCCACGGGCCTGTTGGGCCTATTGGGCTCCAACCCTCACCCTCACCCTCCCCCTCAGGTCCGCCCACACAAGGGTCTCACACCCTGCACCTCCATACAATTCGCAATCTAACAGAAGTTCCTTACCAGACACATTACATTCATTTATAGAGGCACGAGGTAAAACTAATAAAAAAAATTTGAGGTTGCATTAACACAGTTGACAGGAGAGAACAAGGATATCAAAAGCCAGATAACCAAGCTGACAAGTTCATTAACAGTATAAGAGAGGGGCCAATTACTGTCACAGCCTCAAGCAAATCCGAAGGGCCAACTTATGGCACAAACCTCTGCTTCAGACTCTCAGAATGTCAAAGAAGTTAATGCCATCACTACTCGGAGTGGTAAGATTTTAGATGGATCAAGCTCGTCCACAACTATAGGCTTCTTCCCAAGTGCAAAGGAGAACATCCTTGAGGATGAGCCCAACATGAACATTCCAGTTCCAGTTTCTTTTCCTTCAAGCACTACGACCTACTGGAAAAAATGGGAAATGCATGGTGAGATTCTAGAACACTTGAAACAGGTTAAAATTAACATACCTTTGCTACATGTGATTAAAAAGGTACCAACTTATGCGAGGGTCATCAAGGATCTATGCACTATAAAGAGGAAGCATCATGTCAAGAAGACTTCCTTCTTGACAAAACAGGTAAGTTCGGTGATTGAGCAGAAGACACAACCAAAGTACAAAGATCCAGGGTGTCCTACAATCACCTGCTAGATTGGGACTCATGAGTTCGACTCAGCCTTGTTGGATTTAGGAGCAAGTGTAAATCTGATGCCATATTCTATTTACTTGTGATTGGGTTTAGGGATTAAACCCACATCCGTGGTACTACAATTGACCGATAAATCGGTTAAGAAGCCAAGAGGAATAGTTGAGGCTATCTTGCTGTAGATTGATAAGTTTTACTATCCTGTTGACTTTCAATTTTAGATACACATTCTGTGGTTAATATGGAGTCTACAGTTCATATTATTTTAGGTAGACATTTTCTTGCGTCAGCTAACGCTCTTATCAATTGCAGGAACGGTATAATGAAATTGTCTTTTGGGAACTTGACTTTGGAGGTCAACATATTCAATATTAGCAACCAACCACATGATGATGATGAGTGTCATCATACCTACATGATAAACACGCTGATATCAGATGAGGCGCTCTAGAGTGCAGATTCTGAAACCTTAGAGTACCTCCTTTCTATTTCTAATTCTGAGAGTTCACTTTATCCTGACAATGCTTTTGATATTTATGTTTTTTCAGGGTTAAATGATAAAAGAGGATGACAATGGAAACCATGCTTTGAGGAGTTGCCAAAGGAAAGACATAAACCACAACCATCCACCGTGGAAACTCCGAAAGTTGACCTAGCTCCACTGCCTAAGGGACTTAAACATGCATTCCTCGGACCAGATGATACCTTTTCTGTTATTATTTCTTCTGTGTTTGATGACTCACAAGAAGAAGAATTGATTAATATGTTACGTGAGCACAAATTTGCATTAGGTTGAACTATAGTTGACATCAAAGGTATAAGCCCCTTAATATGTTCCCATAGGATTTACTTGGAAGAAGGAGCTAACCCCGTAGAGATCCTCAAAGATGACTTAACTCCACTATGAAAGAGGTGGTGAAAAAGGAGGTCTTAAAATTGTTAGATGCATGCATCATTTATCCTACTCTGATAGCAAGTGGGTTAGTCCAACTCGAGTAGTTCCCAAGAAATCGAGAATAGCAACGGTGACTAATGATGAGGGGGTGTTTGTTCCTACTAAGGTAGTGACAGGGTGGCACATGTGCATTGATTATAAGAAACTTAATTTTGCCATCCGTAAGGATCACTTCCCACTTCTATTCATTGACCAAATCTTAGAGTGAGTAGCTGGTCATTCTTTCTATTGCTTTCTAGATAGGTATTCAGAATATTATCAGATTGAGATTGCATTAGAGGATTAGGATAAGACTACTTTCACATGTCCTTTTGGTACTTATGCTTTTCGGCGTATGCCTTTTGGTTTGTGTAATGTACCGACTACTTTTCAGAGATGCATGATGAGTATTTTTGGTGACATGGTTGAAAAATATATGGAAGTATTCATGGATGATTTGACTGTTTTTGGTGATTCCTTTGATTCATGTTTACTTCACTTGAAGGCTGTTTTAAGTAGATGTGAAGAGAAGGGTCTGGTGCTTAATTGGGAAAAATGTCATTTCATGGTTTCCTATGGAATAGTTCTGAGACACATAGTTTTTGATAAAGGAATCAAGGTTGATAAAGCAAAAATTGAATTGATTTCTAAATTACCTACACCTAAAAGTGTCAAGGATGTCAGATCATTTCTAGGGCACACGTGTTTTTATAGGAGGTTCATACAAAAATTTTCTGCCATCTCTAGACCATTAAGTAGCCTCCTGGTCAAAGACCCCGTGTTCCAATGGACACAAGAGTGTGAGGACGCCTTTCGAACACTCATTGATAGGCTCACCTCTGCCCCCATCAAGCTGCCGCCGGATTGGAATTTACCATTTGAGATAATGTGTGAAGTAACTATGCCGTGGGGGCAGTCTTGGGACAACGAAGGGAAGGGAAGCCCTTTGTTGTTTACTATGCTAGTCGAACAATTAATGATGCTCAAATGAATTATTTGACTACTGAAAAAGAGTTGCTAGTCGTCGTTTTTGCTTTAGATAAATTTCATGCTTATTTGATTGGTACACCTATCACTGTTTTTACTGACCATGCGGCTCTTAAGTTCATTCTTTGTAAAAAAGGATGCTAAGGTAAGATTGATTAGGTGAATTTTACTTCTGCAGAAATTTGATCTAACTATAAAGGATAAGAAAGGGGTCAAGAATGTTGTGGCGGATCACTTGTCTCGTCCTGAGTTCAATGACTTTGCCAATGGCCCACACATCCATGATGACTTCCCTGATGAACACCTATTCGCCGTCACTCAAGTATCATGGTATGCGCACATTGTTAATTACTTGATTTTCGACGAAGTTCCATCATCATGGAGTGCTCAAGATAAGCACAAATTTTTTGTTGAGGCAAACAATTTTTATTGGGATGATCCTTATCTATATAAGTATTGCCTCGACCAAATCATGAGGCGTTGTATCCCTAAAGGTGAGATTGAACGTGTCTTACATTTTTGTCATAATGTCGTTTGTGGAGGCCATTTTTCTATAAAAAAATCGCTGCAAAATTTTTAAAGTCGAGATTATATTGACTTACATTGTTTAAGGACACTAACAATTATTGTCGTTCTTGTGATATATGCCAAAAGTTAGGTGCACTGTCCCAGAGACACATGATGCCCCTTAACCCCATCCTAGTCATTGAGATATTTGATTGTTGGGGGATTGATTTTATGGGACCTTTTCCACCTTTTTTTGGATATTTGTATATTTTGCATGCAATGGACTATGTGTCCAAATGGGTAGAGGCTGTAGCATGCCAGAACAATGATAACAACACAGTTGTCAGGTTTATCAAAGAACACATTTTATCCCGTTTCGGTACACCACGAGCCATTATTAGTGATCAGGGAACTTATTTCTGTAATCGCTCTTTTGAGGTTTTCATGCGCTGGTATGGAGTTCATCACAAGGTCGCCAATGCCTATCATCCGCAGACAAATGACCAAGTCGAGCTGGCAAACCGAGAAGTGAAACAAATCTTGGAGAAGATGGAGAATCCTGATAGGAAGGATCAGTCCTTGCGCTTTCCTGATGCACTTTGGGCTTATCGTAGAGCTTATAAGACAATTCTCAGGATGTCTCCGTATCGACTTATATATGGAAAAGCCTATCATTTACCTGTTGAGTTAGAACATTGCGCTTATTGGGCTGTCAAAAGCACCAACTTTGATCTCAATGATGCAGGTATTCAGCGAAAATTTTAGTTAGCTGAAATTGAGGAGTTGCGGAATGATGCTTATGACATCTCCCGAATATACAAGGCGAAGATGAAAACATCTCATGATAAGCAAATTAAGAGGAAACATTTCAAGCCCAATCAAAAAGTCTATCTCTATGACTCACGACTTCATCTTCATCCTTGCAAGCTAAAATCGAGATGGACGGACCCATTCATGGTAAAACAAGTCTTTCCCAAGGGTTCCATAGAAATTGAAGATCCAAAATATGGGAGAGTATTTAGAGTAAATGGGCAACGTTTGAAGCACTATGTGGAGCGAGTAGAGGTGCCAGCGGAGATTTCTTTGGTTGCCTCTGTCTACTTGATTTGATGTTCTCCACTTTATCTTTAGTTTAGGTATTTATTTTTATTTTTTTTAGTTTAGGTTTTTTCTTTTAGTGTTTCAGGTTATTTTAGGTGTTGCTACTAGATTCACGCAGAGCCCCTCATCCCATGTGTTCTTTTTTCTCGTCGGTATGATTTTCTTATATTTTGGAGACCATGAGTACATTGTTTATTTGAAATTGGTAAAGCTGCACCATGGTAATATCACTCTAACCCTCCTCTTTTTTTTTTTTTTTTTTTTTTTTCATTTGACATGATTATTATTTTATACATTGAGGGAAATGTTTGGTTTAGGTTTGGGGGTGATGTGGTTTATTAGATTTTTTGTGCAATTTTCAAAGATCTTTGAGTTTAAAACATATTTTATAATTAAATCGAGTCATTTTTTGTGTTCTACTCAACCTCCATTGAATACTTAGATGATTACGGTAATTGTGCAAAATATTTATGAAAATGCATTCGAAATCTGAACTCTTGGTGAATTAAAACAGGGGGGGGGGGGGGGGGTTGAGTCTTTTTAATTTTGGAGAATATTTTTGTTGCCTTTAATTTTGAGAAAACACATACTAACACGTATCATATAGTTATATTAGTAGAAAACATGATATTTGATATTATCCTTATGTTAGATGTATTTCGTGAGGATTTTCAACTCGACTATTCGTGCACTATAAGCCAAGTCAACATGATTTGAAGTTGATTAGTGAGATATTGAACTAGAAAACCTTAGAATAATAGTGGAGACTTAGCCCTTGTGAGTTTTGAGTCATTCTTTATTTTTTGAGGGTTATTAAATACACTCTGATTTTTCTTGAGTCCGCATTATTTCATTGATGATCTCATTATTCTTGACTTTCTTATTGGTTGCTTTAAAAACGACATAAAAATTAAAAATTTACACTAGAACTCCTTGCTTTATTTAGTTGAGATGTCTTAATACCAACTAGAACTTATGAAGTGATATAAACATTTTTTTTCTCTAAACCAATTGTTTTTAGCCTTTAGCCTACCCAATAATAAATATCCATTTGTAGCTCTTTGAGTCTTTATAGCCTTATCTTTGTTATTCTCATTCCCATTACCTACTCCAATCAAGGAGTAATACCTCTATTATTTTATCCTTACCCAATTTTCTGAAAATGTATACGGTGAGATATATTTATTGAATGGGCAAATAGAAAGAGTTGAAAATAGATATTTCATGTGCCCTCGAAGTAAAAGTGTTTGATTGTATAAACAGGGCAAAACATGTAAAAAAATAAAAATAAATAAAAGGTTGAAGAAGAAAAATAAAGGGGTTGAAGAATAAAATAATGAAGAAAAAGTTAATGGTGTACAACATTGATTTGTTCTTCAATGACCTATGTGTTTATTCAAGGGTATAGCCATTCTCATGAAATTTTTGTATCATTTTTTGTCTATTATTGTTTGCCATAATCAACCTCATTACAACCTAGTAAAGACCTAATTGATCTTAAGTGAAAGTTGGTTTAACAGATGTGGAGATTGAATAGGCAAGAAATATTGATATACTATTGTGACATTTTTAGTTTGTTGTTTTTCTTGAATTTTAAGCAATTAGAAAATTACTCTAAGGAAACTAAAGGAGAACGCCCATGTTTTTCCATTATGTTTTTAGAAAATAGATTTTGTTCTATTGAGTCCGTAATGTTTGGGGGTAAAATTTCAGAAAACCCTCACGAGACTATAACTCGTCCACTAGAGGTAATCTAGGGGTTTAAAGCCTTGTTGCACGTGCAACCGTTATTCCTACAAAAGTGAGTTAGAATTTTATCCTTAATTTTGTTTTGCTCGAGGACTAACAAAATATAGGTTTGGGGGTATTTGATATTCACATTATATACCTCATAATAATTTATATTTGTTAGTGTTTCAAATAGTGTATTTTAGTTTAAATATTTTTTTTTTGTATTTTTGTAGGATTTGGAGTTTAAATGACAAAAGTTCATTAGCGTGGCGAATTTGAAAATTCATAGACAAATTGACGAAGTGGAGCGAAAGACACTCAAAGCCAAAGATTAATAAAGAGAACCAAAGAAAAAAATTATAGGAAATTAGTTTTGAATTTTGGTCTAACAAAGGAGTAATATGGATGAACATAGCCAAACCCACCTTTCCTGTTATTAGAACATAATCTAAACCTTTTGTTTTTTTTGTTTCCAATTATATTTGTTTTCCAATTGTATTTGGTTTTCAATTAGGAGTTGTTTCTTTCTACCATAAATACAGCAACACTAAGGGGGTAGAGAACGGAGGGACAACAGAGAGCGCAGGAACAACAGGGGCACATACAACGCATCAACAGCCGAGTACACATCATTGATTCACCACACGCGGTCATGAAGCTCTACACCGTTATTGCTGTCATCACCTTCACCATGTGTCACTAAACTCCACGCAAGGCGAAGATATGAACTCCTAGATGTAACACACTTAATTGGTATTTGATTCGTTTTATGCTTTCACACTGAATAATGGTATTTATGATTTTCACTTTTATTTAATATAGGAGTTTATGTTATTTTAGTGACAAAGATTTCATCAACTTCTTCGTAGATTATTATTCCAGTGGTTGTCTTTTTCTTCTCCATGTAAGTCTAGTCATGCTTTTCTTATGTGTGAAATTTTAAAGATCAATTAATTTCGGTAGGTTAGTTGTATGTGATTGTCTTTTATTACGTTATTGTCTCCGGATATATCGTAAATTTAGGATATCATATATCACCAATCTTTGTGCTTTCTAGAAAAAGTGAAATCTAAAATCCATTTACATTAGAATATATTGGTGCATTAAAAACTATTTTTTCGATTATGTTGTTTGGGATGTGAAACATGTAATTGAATTATCATAGCGAATCAATACTAGTTGGCGGGTGAAATCTAGTAGGGATTCTTAGAACCTTGTGATTTTTCTAAACTTGATTTTTATTAAACTAAATTCACTTTAATATTTTAAAATTGCTAGAATTTCTTAAATTTAATTTCGCGTAGTTCTTCTTCCTTGACCTTGTTTTGTAGATTGCTTTTCCTTGTGGGATCAACACCCAAATCTTTACTGCAATTAACCGCGTGTGTTGTTTGGGTGTAATCACTCATCATGATCCAGTCATATTCCAATCCAGAGTGGGATGAAGATTTTCAATCCCCCCATCCTATCCCATCCCAAAGTTATTTTTTAAAATGTTTTTATAGGAGTGCAATTTTTTGGATGTTGTTTTGGTGTTGTTTTATATGATGAAATCAACCCATGTTTTGGTGTTGTTTTGTTTGATGAAATTAGCACAGCACGTGCTGTTTTATTGATGAAATCTGCCAATGTTTTGGTGCTGTTTTATTTGACGAAATTAGCCAGTAGAAGATGTTTTTGATGGTGTTTTAGTGTTATTTTATTTGATGAAATCAATCCAGCAGGTATTTCCTATTTGATGAAATAAACCCATGTTTTAGTGTTGTTTTATTTGATATACTCAACCCATGTTTTGGTGCTGTTTTATTTGATGAAATCAGCCAAGTAGGTGATGTTTTGGATGGTGTTTTGGTGTTGTTTTATTTGATGAAATCAGCTTAGCATGTGATGTTTTATTTAATGAAACCAACCCATGTTTTGGTGTTGTTTATTTGATGAACCTAATGATCCCGTCCCATCTGGTCCCGCTCCAAACCCGTTTGGGTTGGGACGAGATTGAGATGAGGTATATTTCATCCCGATCTCGAAGGAATGTAATGAGATATGGATGAGGTCCATCTCGTCCCATGCCCACCCCTAGTGAGAATTTAAGTAACACAATTAGGCCAAGGGTAAAAAGTATTTTCAGAGAGTAAATTTTTTGAAAAGTTGTTGCAGCTCACAAAGTTAGCTCAAACTGCATGAATCCCGATGTCATGATCAAACCAACCATTTAACAAGAAAATCATGATTTGATCCAACTGTAAGAAGTTGCAACAACATTTGATTTGAATTTCGTTCATGGTAGTTGGGGGTTGCATGTCTATCACACTTTGACCATGTGAGAGGAGCATGCCGCGAAGCGTGCTTTAAACGTTTAAAGTGTGAGTGCATTAAGTAAGTAGTCCATGTGCCAGCATAATGAAATGTGGGGGAAGAAAATATGGTTAATTAGTGATACTCCTTATTATAAATAGATTTTAGTGATAACTCCCTAAATATCATAAATTTGCATTACCCCCAAACCTGATAGTCAATGTTTTGATTAGGGCTGGGCAAGTACGGGTAATCGGCCCGAAAAATACAGGCCCATGTTTATGAGAACCGAAACCGGACCGAGTTGACTGGGTAATCGAGGTCCCGATTAACCGATTTACGGCCGATTTCAGGCCGGTCTCGGTCTTACGAGAAAAAAAATACTTCTACAGTATAAAAAAAATTTCATTCATCATATACAAAAATTACATCAAAAAATTACCAAAAAAACAATACAACAAATTATATAAAAAAAAAATTCTTGATCTTCGACTTCGACCCGGTTACAGACGATCAAATCTGATCTGATCGAGATCAAAGATCTGATCCGATCCGAGATCAAAGATCTGATCAAAATCAGATCCGAGATCAAAGATCTGATCACATCTGATCAAGATCAGATCCCAGATCAGATGGGAAAGGGAGAGGAGGGGGAGGCGATCGATTTCGTTCGAGAGGGAGGCGACGGTCGATCTCGTTCGAGAGGGAGGCGACGGTCGATGCTTCACTGTGAGAGGGAGAGGAGATGGAGGCGGCTTCGAGAGGGAGAGCGGCTTCGCTGTGAGAGGGAGAGAATAGGAGAGGGAGGCGGATTCGCTGTGAGAGGGAGAGGAAATGGAGATGGAGGCGGCTTCGACTGTGAGAGGGAGAGGAAATGGAGATGGAGGCGGCTTCGCTGTGAGAGGGCTTTGCTGTGAGATGGAGAGGAGAGGAGAGGGAAGTGGAGAGGAGAAGGAGGCGCATTCGCTGTGAGATGGAGAGGAGAGGGAGAGGAGAGGAGAGGGAGGCGGATTCGCTGTGAGATGGAGAGGAGAGGGGGGAGGGTAGGCAGCGGTCGATGGGTCAAAAGACTCAAAACCCATCAATGTTGTTTAACTTTAACTTATTTAAAGTAAAACTATTTTAAGTTAACTATTTAAATTGGGCCAGGCGGTTACTCGACGGGCTTCAGAAATAGAAATCGAGGCCCGAATCAGACACTCCAAACTGGGTCGAGCTTTTACAACTGAATTTTTTAAGGTAATGGTGATGGTGACGGGTTGGCTCCAATTCAAAGGTTGAGATGATAGTGGTTTTGGAGGTGGGTAAGGTGGATTGGCTTATTGTTCAGGGGTGTGCGTCATAGTGAGGTGGGACAGAGGGGTGGCTTAGGTCTCCATCGGAGAAAAGTTTTTTTTTCCATTATTGGATTTGTCACGAGATACATGTTCACATCAAGGTGTATTCTTGTTTTTATCGTGTCCTATAGATCTCATTGCAATGCAATTTCGTTTGTTTTGTTTTTTCTTTTAAATCATAGCCATTGTTATGTTTAGTGTAATTTTACCACATAAAAACTCCTTAAACAATCAACATTACTTTACTATGAGTTATGGGGGTGAAACAAATTTGTGATATCTAGAGGGGTCGTCACTAATTACTTATTTATAATAGGGGAAGTATTGCTAATTGAACCCAAAAATATCATGTAAGCATATTGGGGTCGAGTTTGGATGAGGCCCAAGAAATAAGATAAAATGGTGAACAAAGGGAGAGAAACAAGATTTTAAGGGAGAAAAAGTTATTTTCTGGAGTAAGCTAAAATGGAGGGGGGTTGGCTGCGTAGTGGATGGACTGAAATGAGAGGAAATAGAGTTAGGGAGGAGAAATAAGAAATGGAACGAGAGTCTTGATCCTAGTCCCACACATTCTGGCCATCCATGGGAAATTCTCCCACAGAGACTCATTGAAGAACGTCTATCTCTCGAATTGCTGAGAGGTGACTAATGGAAGTGGTGTGTTTATCAACCATGAACACGTGATCGAAGCATGCCGCAGAGCGTGCTCTAAACATGTGAAGTTTGAGTGCGTTAAGTAGTCCATGTGGTGGAACATAATAAAAATGGAGAAAGAAATATCATGCAAACAATATTGGGCTGAGTTTGGGTGAAGCCTAAGAAAGAAGATAGAAGCCTAAGATATCCTAAGGGTGGATTAGAATGGTGACAAAAGGGTGATAAACAAAAAGATATGGGGAAAGGAGAGTTATCTTCTCGAGGAAGCTAAAATGGAGATATAGAGAGAGAAATGGTCTAAAGGAGGAAATGTGTTAGGAACCCAGTTCTAGTAGGTTACTATGTTGGTAACAAGTCATAATTCATAAGAAGTCCTGTTTAGGCAAGTCAGTAAGCAAGAGTCCTAATTTAATTAAAATAGGTAAGTCAGTAGGAGAGTCCTAATTTAGCATTGCTTAGATATTAGGAAGAGTCTGGTTAGGAATCTAGGAAGTAGAATTTCCTATAAGTCTATCAATTGTAATCAGAAGTTTCATCAATCAAATAGTTTTCTTTTAACTTTGGTGGCTGATCTCCAATCAAAAGATCAATAGGTGGTTCGATCTCCAATCAAAAGATCGATTATATTGTTTTCGGTATCGGATCCTATCATCTGGTATCAGAGCATCGATTCTGCCCTACCCATCCCTTCCACAAATTTTTTTTCCCTTCCACTCAATCCTACACCATGACTGTCAAAGAACTCGAAGAACAGGTTGCTGCCCTTAACTCACAACTGGGAGCCGTGACTTCACAAATCCACACCCTCCTTCAAGACCGCCAAACCCAATCACAAACAAATGCCCAGATATTGCAAACTCTTCAATCTATTCAATCCGCCGGGTCCTCACAATCAGAAAATTTTCACCATCACAATCCGCCAGGCGGCAATTTCCAAGGTCGACCCCTTCGCATTGACTTTCCTCGGTTTGATGGAGGCGATCCCGAAGGTTGGTTTTTTCAAGCCGAACAATTTTTTGAACTCAACCAGGTTGCGGTCAATCAGAAAGTCACCTTGGCTGCCATCCACTTGAAGGGCGATGCCATCGCTTGGTACCGCTGGATCCGACAATCTATTGGCGACCTTTCTTGGGAACAATTCTCCAAGGCCATCTGTTCCAGATTTGGTTCACGCAAACACATTGATCCGTGCAGCTCCCTCTCGAAATTAACTCAAACAGGCACGGTTCGTGAGTTTATCACGGCCTTTGAAAACCTCATCAACTTAGTTCCAGGGTTGCTCGAACCTCATCAAGTAAGTATGTTCCTTTCAGGCTTACGGGCTGATATCCAATCAGGCGTACGCTTGCTTAGGCCTGCCAGTCTGACCCAGGCCTTTGAATTGGCTCTGTGCCAAGAAGATGCCATCATTGCAACTACAGCCTTTTCGTCATCTAAAGGGGTCTACCGCCAACCTTCGCGTCCAGTGGTTCCTCCTATTATTAAACCCCCTGCCCCTACGGCCGCCTTGCCTGTTGGCGTGAAGCGATTAACTTGGGCTGAACAACGCGAAAGGCGCGAAAAAGGTTTATGTTTCAATTGTGACGAAATTTTTAAACCAGGCCATCGTTGCGCTAGGCCGCAGCTGCTGCTACTGGACGCTGATCTGGATGAGTGCACACTGGCTGATAGCACCACTCTTGCTGATGACGACCCTGCAATGGAGATCTCCCTCCATGCTCTTATGGGCTCGATAAGGCCCGAAACTATGCGCGTCACTGGCACTCTAAAAATCGGCAGATTTCAGTCCTCATCGACTCTGGCTCCACGCACAATTTTCTTCATCCGCGTGTTGCGAAACAATGCGGCATTCCCATTGACCTTGCCAACGATTTTCGGGTCATGGTCGCTGATGGGGGATATCTGACAAGTCGTGGGTCTTGTCGAAATCTCGCAATGACCATTCAAGGCTTCGACCTATGCGCTGATTTCTCGCTGCTTGCTGTCTCCGGCTGCGATGTGGTGTTGGGTACTCAGTGGCTTCGCACATTGGGTCGCATTGTATGGGACTTTCGACAATTGGTCATGCAATTCACTGTTTCTGATCGTGTTTACACACTGGTAGGCAACAACTCTCCTATGGTTGCAGTTATGGACTGCGAGCAGATGTCTCGCGCATTACGTCGCGAACAAAAGGGCTTCCTTTTCCAGATTGTGGCCCTGGACGTCCAGCCAAGACCGCTTGCCCATGCGTCTTGTGCGCAGACCACCACACAGGAGGCGCATCTGCCCAGGCCGAGCAGAACAGGGGAGCTCCTGCCCAGTTCGAGCAAAACAGAGGAGCAGAACAGGGTGCACCACGCCCAGTTCGCTGTCTCTCAGCTTCTTTCCAGTTTCTCCGATGTCTTTGGCCTTCCTAAGTCGCTTCCGCCTACACGGGAATGTGATCATCGCATTCCACTTCTGCCCGGCGCTGCCCCGGTTAATGTTCGGCCATACCGTTACCCCCATTTCCAGAAAGCCGAAATTGAGAAAATGGTCGACGAACTGCGAACTGCTGGTCTTATACGCCCAAGTCTGAGCCCGTTCTCTTCTCCGGTGCTACTCGTCAAAAAAAAGGACGGCTCCTGGCGTATGTGTATCGATTATCGGGCACTCAATAAAGTCACAGTCAAGGATCGTTTTCCTATCCCAGTCGTGGATGAGCTACTCGACGAATTAAATGGCGCGACCATCTTTTCTAAGCTCGACCTTCGCTCCGGCTATCATCAAATCCGAGTCCACGACGCCGATATCTCCAAAACAACGTTTCGTACTCATGATGGCCACTATGAGTTCTTGGTGATGCCGTTCGGCTTTGTCCAATGCCCCGGCTACTTTTCAGGGCCTAATGAACGATCTTTTTCGGCCGTTTCTCCGACGGTTTGTCTTGGTGTTCTTCGACGATATTCTGATCTACAGTGCTAATCTTGATGATCACCTACATCACTTGGCGGTGGTTCTTGGGCTCCTGCGAGCCAACAGCTTATATGTCAAAGAATCCAAGTGCTCCTTTGCACAATCCTCCATTGCTTACCTTGGGCACATCATTTCTGCTGCGGGCGTCGCTGTTGATAACGACAAAATTAATTCGATCACGAATTGGCCTCTGCCGTCTTCTATTAAAGATCTTCGCGGGTTTTTAGGCTTGACCGGCTACTACCGCAAATTCGTTCGGGATTATGGACGAATCAGCGCCCCCTTGACTCAACTCCTTAAAAAAGGACTCTTTTCAGTGGACTGCGGATGCCCACTTTGGCCTTTGACAAGTTAAGACAGGCGTTAACCACCACGCCCGTGCTCGCCTTACCGGACTTCTCCTTGCCATTCAGCATTGAAACCGACGCTTCTGGTCATGGCATCGGTGCCGTTCTTATGCAGCAAGGACGTCCCATTGCGTATTTCAGCAAGGCACTTTCTGGCAAGCACTCCAGCCTATCGGTTTATGATAAGGAAATGCTGGCCATCATCGCCGCCGTTCACAAATGGCGCCCTTATCTCTTGGGCAGACATTTCACTATTTTTACTGATCACCGCAGTCTCAAGTACTTCCTAGAACAGCGCCTATCTTCTCTTGAACAGCAAAAGTGGGTTACAAAACTGTTGGGATATGATTATGAGATCGTCCACCGTTCTGGCTCTAGTAATCGGGCCGCCGATGCTCTTTCCCGCGTACCCGATGCTGCTTCCTTGCTCGCCATTTCGTCCCCAACTTTGCTAGTCTTGACGAAATCTTGCAAGGAGTGGTCATTCTGATCCAACTTTGCGCAAGGTTATTTCTGCTTTGTCGCAGAACCCCTGCAGCCCATAATCATGTATTCTTACGCGCAAGGGATTTTGCGCTATAAAGGCCGTATTGTCGTCTCGCCCTTCCTCCCCGTGGTGTGCTAAGCTCTGTACGAGTTCCATTCATCGCCAACCGGGGCCCATTCTGGGTTTCTGCGCACTTATAAACGGCTTCAGCATAACTTCTATTGGCCGGGTATGAAGGGTGCTATCAAAACGTTTATTGCCCATTGCGATGTTTGCCAACGCAACAAGGCGGAGGCTATATCCCCACCTGGCCTGCTTCATCCTCTGCCTATTCCTGACGATGTGTGGCTCGACATTTCTTTAGACTTCATTGACGGCCTGCTGTGTCGCACGGGAAGTCTGTGATCCTCGTGGTGGTCGATCGCCTGTCCAAATATGCCCATTTCAGTGCCATTGCTCACCCATATACCGCTGCGTCTGTCGCCGAGACCTTTATCCGCGACATTGTTCGGCTTCATGGCATGCCAAGGTCGATTGTTAGTGATCGCGACCCTGTTTCATTGGCAAACTTCTGGGAATCGTTTTTCGAAATGCAAGGGACACAATTGTGCCGCAGCTCCGCTTATCATCCTCAATCCGACGGGCAAACTGAAGCCACCAATCGCACGCTGGAATGCTATCTACGCTGCTTTGGCAGGTCACCGCCCTTCCAGTTGGGTTCCTTGCCTGCCGTGGGCTGAGTGGTGGTATAATACCACCTACCATTCTACCATTAAGATGTCCCCTTTTCAAGCTGTTTATAGTCGCCCGCCTCCTACCATTTCAGCTTATGTCCCAGGTTCTACTGCTGTGAATGCTGTCGACAATTCACTCCGTGATCGTGATCGTACTCTTCGCATTTTAAAGGATAACTTGGTTGCTGCCCAGGCTAGGATGAAGTTTTTTGCTGATGGCAAACGTACGGAGCGCCATTTTGAGCTTAATGATTGGGTCTTCTGCATCTCCAGCCATACCGCCAGTCCACTGCTTCCTCTCAGCAGTACTCCAAGCTCTCGCCGCGCTTCCATGGCCCTTTTCGCATCATTGACAAAATAAATTCTGTGGCGTATAAGTTGGACCTACCCGCCGGTTGCCGCATTCACCCGGTGTTTCATGTGTCCGCCTTAAAAAAACAGTTAGGCGCGGGTACTACCGTCTCCACCACTCTCCCTACTCATTCCGATGTTGCGGAGTGGATTCCGGAAAAAATTACTGGACCGCGGCCTCATCAACCGTCATAATCAACCTGTTACTCGCTGGCTTATCAAGTGGCAAGGTCACCCTATCGAAGAGGCCACTTGGGAGGACTATGAGGATATTCGCCGTCGTTTTCCTAATTTTCTGGCTTGAGGACAAGCCATTTTTCATGGGGCGCGGGATGTTAGGAACCCAGTTCTAGTAGGTTACTATGTTGGTAACAAGTCCTAATTCATAAGAAGTCCTGTTTAGGCAAGTCAGTAGGCAAGAGTCCTAATTTAATTAAAATAGGTAAGTCAGTAGGAGAGTCCTAATTTAGCATTGCTTAGATATTAGGAAGAGTCTGGTTAGGAATCTAGGAAGTAGAATTTCCTATAAAGTCTATCAATTGTAATCAGAAGTTTTCATCAATCAAATAGTTTTCTTTTAACTTTGGTGGCTGATCTCCAATCAAAAGATCAATAGGTGGTTCGATCTCCAATCAAAAGATCGATTATATTGTTTTCGGTATCGGATCCTATCAAAATGAAGTAAGGAGAAGATTAGAGTTGAGTAAGAAGATGAAGAGAGCTTTGGGAAAACATGGATAAGGTTTAATGGAGAAAATAGGTAGGGAGAAGATGATAGTTGGGAAAGAAAATAGATTTGAGAGAGAATTGGGGGAAAGGAGAGAGTTTGAGAAAGGTATAATGGAGGGAAAAGATGGAGTGTGGATGAAGATGAGTTAGAAGTGGAATCTTTTAATAGTCAACCAAATTTGATTAACTTAAGTTGGGTCGGCCTTTATATTGGGTACCACATTTGGGTTACGGCCTTTTATATTGCCATAACCCAAACGTGGTATGCTTTTATCAGCATCCTTAATCTGATTATAGGGTTTTCTTTATAGGAGCCAGTGGACGTGGGGATTGTGTGTTGCAAGATACTATGATGATAGATGGGTAGGATGTGCGATCGAGCGTGCCTACATCTGAATTGAAAGTAAATTTGAGGGTGGTAGAAAGTCTCACATGGTGGACATGTATGGGGAAATTAGATATAAAATTATTGACTAACGAAAACTTTTGGTCTTTTGACGTTGATCAACTGGAAGCTAATTTTTGGGGGTGTATGCTTAGTTCTACAAAAGCGTATGGGCAGTACTAATTATCAATATGTTTTGGAGGGCATTGTAAAAAAAACCCTCTAAATCCCTTGTTTGATGCTTCCATATCATTGAATCGCCCAAACCAAAATCAGGAAATCTAGTAAGTCGTAAACCCTAAATTGGATGAAACCCATCAACTAAAACCCAAAAATTGGGGGAAAGACAGAAATGAAAACACACTTAATTTGGGTTGAGTCTGCCTTTGGTTGCTAGAAAGCTCGAGTTGAAGATTCAATCAAAAGAACACATTATCTCTTTCTCCAATGTTGAGTTGAGTTGATGCATAGATGGAGTCGTTGAATTACAGTAGATAAAAACACTAGAACATTGGATTTAAGGACCTACAGATTAGAACAACCATTAAGTAATTTCGTATACACTATACACGAACTAAATAAGTTTTAATTAATTAACGTGTCACGCTTTGGCTTTTCAAAATACAAGGAATTATTTGTGTATATTTAACTTTCAGACAAATAATATAAAGCTCTTATTAAACAATAAGAGTGATTCTACACAGCGAGGAAATGGGTGAGGGGAGTGAGGTGGCGGGGGTGGGAGCCGTTCATCTCGCTTAGAATGTGCACGCAAAAAGTCAATGCATGCATCTCGAGTGAGGTGAACGGCTCCCACCCCCGCCACCTCACTTCCCTCACCTGTTTCCTCGCTCATTTCCTCGACACTTAGAATTTCTGAAACAATAAATACATCATCAATCATTATGCTTCTATTTCTCAAAAAGTTAGAATGAAAGAAGGTATGTAATGAAATTATTATAAAAGCCAAGAACTCAATCATTGTGCAAAATCTTAATTTATGAAGTTATCTTAGAACATTCTACTCTTAATAAGAGAATTTATGTAGTGGGTTTAATGTTAGATTAGATTTTAGGCTTAAGCCTTGAAATACAACAAAAAACACCAGTATGATAACGCTAATTTGAATTAACATATATTTGAAGTGTTCGCTTGATGGTGTTGTACAATAACAAAAATTGAAAGTGTTTATTTAGTATCATGAGAGTGAATAACAATGTGAGTGCCAACCCTTAGTCCACACCAAATAAGCAAATAACTTAGTTTATTATTCTCCTACCTTTACGACAAGTATAATTTTAGAGAGCCTGAGTTTCTTGCTGGGGGGAGGGAAGAGGGGGTAAAAGGGTATTTTTTCCCCCAAGCAGCAAACCAAACTGCAGACCCGGCCCTGTAGCATTACTCTTACGACAATGATTGCTTGTTATCGCCGTTATATTTGATCGTTAGGACCCTTGGCACAATACTTATC
This sequence comes from Berberis thunbergii, assembly GCA_003290165.1. Lineage (NCBI taxonomy): Eukaryota > Viridiplantae > Streptophyta > Magnoliopsida > Ranunculales > Berberidaceae > Berberis > Berberis thunbergii. Next base: position 239,798 of record QNQO01009053.1, read on the forward strand.
TTGAGCAAACCTTCTTCATATCGAGGGAGGGAACGAGGGAGGGAGCGAGGATGCTCCCTCGCACGTGATATTTTTATGCGGGATTCAACTTTTTGTCCTCGTCCAGCGAATTTTTTTGGCTCCAGTTTGATTTTTTTGGCTCCAAAAGTGAAAAAATCCCCAAATCCCACTCTTTCGATTCAAGCAAACCCTAGAATTTGGGGATTAAAGCAACCCTAGAATTTTCGTTTTTTCTCCAAATCCCACTCTTTCTCTTTTCCCTCGATTGCACTATCAGAATTGTTCTCTCCAAATCAAAGCTCCCTCGACTCCTAGCAAATCGAAGAAATCTGGAGCATTAACTTCGGCGAAGTCAAAGAAATCTGACTTTTCTCTCCATCCTGAAATCAGTGAGTTTACAAGGTATGAATCAGTGAGTATTGTATGCTCTTAGCTTGCATTTTCTTCTTTTGATTTGTGTTGTTTTTTCGTTTCGTGGTGTTTTGTGGTATGGATGAATGTGGGATTGTTTTGGTGTTCATTGGTTGTAATATTGTGTTTGTGTGAAATTCAAGTGATGGGTTATATGCATTTGTTGGTAATAGCAGGCAATCTGAATGGTGGTTATGCTGAGATTATGTGGTGTTTGATATCTTGACATTCACATACTTGTTGGCTTTCTGTTAATTTTGGATTGTTATGTGATTTCCTGTCGTTTTCTCGATATGGCATGTGTTTAGGGGTTTGAAATGGTATTGGGGTTTGTTGTTATCTTGTGTTTCCTAGTGAGTTTATGATTTGGAGTGTTCATTGTCTTTAGAGGCCTATCTGTATGAGTAAAGGTAGTAACTTGATGCTTATCTGTATCATCTGTGGTACTTTTCTTGAGTATCTGCTCTGGTCCTGTAGTTGTAGAAAGGAAAATTGGGATTTTTATGGCTAGAATACTGTTCAGCTCAAACCATCTTTGATCTTCAGAATGCAGGTCTGATTTATGAGTTTTCTGTTACATAAAAAAATTTCTTTCCCCCCAAATAACAGTGCAAATCTAATTGAATTCATTGGAAGGTTTTTTACCCTTAGCTGTTTGGATATACTTTAATCTTCACAATTGAAACTATCAACTGAAAACTGGGATAAGTTGGTTTTTCCCCTTACATTTGCTTGGAAGGATATTTAAATTGTGATAATGAAGTATAAGTTAAATGTGATTGGTTTGATCTATTCTTACTAGCTATTATAGCTGCAAAATGAAGAAAATGTGGACATTGTTTTAACATCTAATGAAGAGAAGGTGGAGTGATATTGGTAGAACAAATATACAAGATAAGACTGCACTCACTATTTTGGTGTGTAATATATTTGGTTGTGCAACACCTGTGTTTGTACTACGACTTTGTATGTGTTGTGTGGGATACACACATACATAAACTTGCCCACACAGATACAAAAACATGGCCATACCAGGACACTTTCTGAAGCTTAAGATGGCATAACTCTGTATTTTAATAATTTTGTAAAAGTTTGAATGTTTTAAGAACTATATTCCTTAACTTCTCCCCTTTATCATATCTGATCATGCTCACTAACGTCTAACGTAGCAGTTTTTTCAGTTTTGATAATACTGAAGATTATTGAATAGAATGTGAATGAAGCAGGCTTGATTCATACCTTGATTCTGTGAAAGGTCTTGATATTGATTTTTTTGTCAACGCAGGAATGACATACGAAGCTTACGTTGTTTATCGTGGGCATGTTCCTGGTGTTTATGTTACGTGACCAAGTTGCGCACTACAAGTAACGGGTATAATGGTGTTGTCTACAAGGGTTTCAATTCAATTGAAGAAGCCTACGAAGATTATGAAATGTGGAAGGAACACGAGGCAAGAAGAGAGCACCACTCAAGAACATACGAGTCAAGAACAAACACTGAAGATGTAGTCGACCAACCAAATAATGGTCGTGATCAAGCTGATGAAACCCAAGTCAATGATCCTTTGGCTTTTACAAAGGACCTAATTAACAGTATATTAGTGGTAGTTTTATTGATTCTTATACCTTTGTTTTTAAGATTTTGGATAGTTATGTGAGATGTAAATGAATTTGTGAAGAGATGTAAATGATTTTGAGATATAAATGAATTTGTTCACAGATGTAAATGACTTTGGATGGTTATCTGAATTGCTTCTGATCAGCATATCTGAAAGTTGAATTGAATCTGAAAAACTGAATATGAAAAACAGAAAAACTGAGAAATTGAATCTGAATTTGCTGAATAACTGAAAATTTGAATCTGAAAAACTGAATATGAAAAACTCTAAAACTGAATTTGAATTTGCTGAAATACTGAAAAATTGAATCTGAAAAGCTGAATCTGAATTGCTAGACATTTATTACTTATCAAAAAATGACTTACAGACGCTACGGGGGTACATTACGACGTTACTTGTATTAAAAACCAAACAAAATTAAGAACAAAACCTGTCCTTAACACAGTTACCAGAATACAAAACTAATATGAACAAGATAAAGTTAAAACACCAAAATAATTGAATCCATCCTGAAAGGAAACAAAATGCAAAATGACCCATCCGCAACACCAAGCAAGCAGCATGTATGCGTCTGACTACACCTTGGCTCGCAGCAGATTTTCCCAATCCGCAACACCAAGCAAGCATCCCCTGTTTTACAGAGATCCGGGAGCACTTCCTGTAGACATCACCCGCTCCCAGACAGCATGAAGGCGAAACTGTCTCGACCACAGACTGCCCCTGCAACGCACTGCGTGTTCCAGACCACGGACTGCCCCTGCAATGCGCTGCTGTCATCTTAAACTTAATTTATTGTGAGGTTAGATTTGAAGTGAAGTGATGTTCATATGTTGTATTGTATCCGCCTTTGGAATCTGTTTGCTGCTCCAAAATAGCTTGTTCACCAACATGCTTCCCTTCTTCGTTCTCAAAACCAGTTGAGATATATTGTGGTTGGACTCCTGGTAAGAATCAATCTTGATTGTTTATACAAAATCTTTACAATTTGAGAAGTCAGAAGATGTATAGGAACTATGCCTAGACAACCAAAGTGATGAAGATATTTTTGGAACAAGACTGACAAGAAAGAAATTGAGAAGTAATTCATATCAGAACTGAAAATTACCTTAAATAAGTCTTGAAGTATTGACGAAGGGGTGGGTCAAAGAAGAATGAATCATTAGAAGAACTAAAACCCACACCTTGTTTCAATGCCCACTTGACATACTGAGTCTTCCCTCCAAATGGTTGCAAGTTATTGACTAAGCTCAGAATCAACCTTATCCCATTATGTCCTGCTTCTGCAATGATACGGTCCAATGCCTGCCATTGCATTTCTTATTAAGATTCAAGGATGAATTGAATGGAAGAATGAAAAGAAATATAAAGCATATAACAATTGTTCCTCAGGTCCACTAAGCCCCACGTAATAAGTAATCGAAAGCAACCAACTTTTGTTTTTAATCATGAGTCAATTATTAAGATTATGTATTCTAATGTATGCTCACTTGTGCGGGAATACAAGTATACATAACTTAAGCCAAGCCAAACAGGGGATTGGTACTTAAAGCAGAGCATTAAAAAGAACAAAGATATCAATGCACCAAAAGTGAGTAAAAAAAACAAAGATAACCTATTGATATTTGTTAACTCAAAAAAATCTATTGATATTTGTTAGCTCAGGACTTTTCTTATTGATTTCAATTTATCAGTACACAATAGGTTATCAATGCCTAATCTGAATTTGGTTAATTTGAGTCGATAGAAAGGTTAGGTGATGACTGGTGATCACAAAGAAACTACAAAGAAGAAAATGACATGCAATTTCTTTATTGTGAAATATTCTTAATAAACAAATAAACTATATGTGTAATTCTGCCCCTAATACGAAAGCATTGCCATTTTTATCTAGTGATAATTTAACAAACTCCATTTGAAATAACAGGAATAAAATTTATCCTCTCAAACCAGAATAACTGAACAGATCCAATCTCATAAAAATTTAACCAAGTACATAGATACAAAATTTAATGTGTTAATTTCTACATTTTTAGACTTCTCAACATTCATAAACCATTGCAGGTGTTCAAGCAATGTGTTTAAATAGCTGAAATTTAATAAGAGGGGAGAAAATGATCTCAGTAATACCTTGAAAGTCGCTCGTTGAAACCGGCAGGTGCAATTTGAAGGCATTGTAAGCTCCATCATTGAAGGCCAAGCAAATGTAAGATGAAAAACCAACTTATCCCAGTTTTCAGTGGTAGTCTCAATTGTGAAGATTAAAGTTTATCCAAACAGCTAAGGGCAAAAAACCTTCCAATGAATTCAATTAGAATTTGCACTGTTATTTGGGGGAAAAGAATTCTTTTATGTAACAGAAAACTCATAAATCAGACCTGCATTCTGAAGATCAAAGATGGTTTGAGCTAGACAGTATTCTTGCCATAAAATCCAATTTTCCTTTCTACAACTACAGGACCAGAGCAGATACTCAAGAAAAGTACTACAGATGATACAGATAAGCATCAAGTTACGACCTTTACTCATACAGGTTGGCCTCTAAAGACAATGAACACTCCAAATCATAAACTCACTAGGAAACACAAGATAACAACAAACCCCAATACCATTTCAAACCCCTAAACACATGCCCATATCGAGAAAAACGACAGGAAATCACATAACAATCCAAAATTAACAGAAAGCCAACAAGTATGTGAATGTCAAGATATCAAACACCACATAATCTCAGCATAACCACCGTTCAGATTGCCTGCTATTACCAACAAATGCATATAACCCATCACCTGAATTTCACACAAACACAATATTACAACCAACGAACACCCAAAACATCCCACATTCATCCATACCACAAAATACCACGAAACGAAAAAACAACACAAAATCAAATCAAAAGAAAATGCAAGCTAAGGACA